>VUQH01000720.1:0-10739 GCA_015106775.1 Etroplus canarensis | reverse complement strand
TTTGTTCAAATTATAAGACAACATAACCAGCCAGGACTGTTTTCTGAGTGCTAAGAGACAGGCTATATTTTTGTTTATCATTTTCTGCTGTGTTAGATACGCGCCTGAAATCAACATCCATACACTTTTGATTATCACACTGTTTTGGACAGTTAAGCCTGTCCACGTCAATAATAGATGCCCAATTACAAACGGTTTCATGTGAATTCACCTCTATTCAATATATCAGAATCAGAATACTTCATTAATTCCAGGGGGAAATTGCTTAAGACATGTGACAAGAAAAGGAGTAGACAAATCAAGAGAAATGATTCTAGGCTTACCCATGGCGACTGAACACTCGAATCCAGGCCTGCACGTTAGGGCCAAGGACACACAGACACCTCAGTGTGGTCAGTGAGGTCAGCAGCACAGCAAGCGAGAATGTTTCCAAGGCAGATCTGTAAGAAATTGGAGACTAGATGTATCAGCATCATCTCGCATAAGAGAAATAAAGGTTTTGTAGACAGGACATATATGTATACAAAAAAACAGAGAAACTAATTTTTAAGCAAGACAACTCAAAACAAGCAGAGGGAAAATGAAAAGACATAAATTTATGTGACATTTGTTCACTTGTTAGCTGTGAGTCTTCTGTGACTCCTCATTTATTATTGAGGTAATTAGAGATCTCCATCAAAGAAATCTTTCAGTGCCCACAGCACTTCTTTCTGTTTACTTTCATACGTACGCATAAACACAAGTGTAGTAGCAAAAGCAGCAACTCACTCAATCAGCGGAGCTCCATATAAAACAACCACGGTGTGGAAGAACAGGCATGACAGGAAGAAGTACAAGCAGGAACGAGACAACCTCGACAGCTGCAGAAAGAACAGGGAGAAAAGAGTTAATGTAAAAAATAATAACTGTATATGAGAAAAGAAACCTTTAGAATCAGAAAGGAAAAGTTTGCTCCCTGGAGAAAAAAATCTAGGTTTGATGAACATGCAAGAGTTAAGTATTAACATTCATTTACATACAAATGAGAGGAGCAGGGATTTTGGCTGAATATGAAATTCAAATCTAAACAGTGATCATTTATCTTAACAGTAATGTTATGAATTCATAAACCTGACAAAAAACATTTGATTTATTTACTTAGGCATTTTAATTGTACTACCACAGCTAACTTGCAGATCTGTGAGGCTAACATCAATGCTGAGTGACTTATACTGTGCATTTTTAGAGCAGCTACCAACCAGAAGACTTTTTAAGGAATGGCATTGCTTCATTTGTTGAGACAATGCCAAACCACAATGAGCATGGCTCATAAGGTAATAAGTCCTGGTGCCAAAATGGTCTACCATAATAACAACCACAATATTTATAAATTTATTGTGCAAAGTAACATCCAGGTAAGTGCCAGAACCCCAAAGTTTTTAGTTTTCATTGTTCAACTGTGAGTGGTTTCAATATTGTGGCTGATTAGTGTTGCAGAAATGTCTTATTTCAAGTCAGACACAACTTTTAAAAACACTAGGGCAGGTTTTTCTTTGTTAAAAAGTCAAACATAACGTTCCATCCATTTAATTTTTCCAAAGTTCCTAAATGATCTGAATCCTTTAATCACTGATGTCCATTCAGGTTTTTACAGAGCAACATATGCTGCCATCCAGACAACATTTCTTTCTTGATAAGTCATTTCTTATTTCAATGACAAACCACATCCTGTGCATATCACAACATCACTAAGTAGTAAAATGGTCCAAGTGCTAAAGTGGCTTGCATTGGTTTAGCAAACTTTAACTGTCAAAGTAACAGCCAGGATCAAAGGTTTTTTATTTTTCACTATTCAGCTCTCAGTGGTTTTACTGTCATGGCTGATTGATGCTCCTGGTTGCAGGAATACCTTATGCCAAGTCAGAAACAAATATTAGAAACACTGGGGAGGAAGGGCGACCAGGTGACCACTTTGTGAGGGACTGCACAGGATTTTTATCCCGTCCCATATACTGAGAATATTAAAAAGTCAATGCTGCAGGACAAACACTTTTCTAGTTTTCTAAATTTTATCCAGTGGCTATGTAGAAAGCTGAAAAGGCTCTCCTCATGAGGTGAAGTGGAGCCTATCAAGTCACCACCTTATCCTGCCTGAAAAATTACATCAAGATGGTTTAAGTCAGTAAAAGGCGGAGTTTTGCCATTAATATTTTTCAACTTCCCACAGGAGAGCATAATGACATTAGGTGAAACAATATTTGTTTCTCACTAGAGACGTGGCTCAAATGTGATGTTCTGATCTATAGACACATCCCCACTGAAATCCACAAGATTACCAGAAAGAAAAGATGCTGAAATTACATTTTTTTAGAGTCACTGGAAAAGAAATAGGGAATAGATAAGTGTAAGAAGACTGCCTAACAACCTCCAGCTTCCTTTAATTTATACTGTTTACCTAGGGGGGAAAATGGGGAAGCTGGATTCAGATACATTTTGTTTGTCCTTCACATGTTCAATAACAAGCCTCTAACCTACAAAGTTTGTGGGCTTATTTTTTGAGTCAGAAATGTAAAAATCCCAACCCAACTCCCCGCATTACTAATGTTTCCCACACAGACCTGCTCTTTGCCCCACATTTAGTTTGTTGGGATCTTTTTAAGAAGGGGCCCAGAAGGTGTACTTCAATTACAGTGGGATCATACTTCTCAGCCTCCTTGGGAAGGTCTATGCCAGGATACTTGAGAGGAGAGCCGCTAGACAAACCTCAGAGGAACAATGCAAAACAATTTTGTCCTGGTCGTGGAAAGCTGGACCAGCTCTTTATCCTCCCAAGGATATTTGAGGATGCATGGGAGTTTCCCCAACCAGTCTACATCGGTTTTGTGAACTTGGAGAAGACATTTGAGCACATTCCTCCGGGTGTCCTGTAGGGGGTACCTTGGCAGTATGGGCTCGGAGTGTCACCAGAACCGAGACATACCATATCTTTCCATACTAAAATTTTGAACATGCAACGGTATCTGATTTTTTTTAATATCGGTAGTACCATTTTTTGGTACAAGACACAACTTATGCGCCACGTACCTAGGCTACAATTCTTCCAGAATGATGGGGACAGCATACGGCTACAAGCATTCTAGTCTATCCTTGCATGCTGAAGAAGAAGGATGCTTACCAGTCGATGGTAAGATACCCCGATTTGGTACTGAAAAACGTGTTTTTACTGGTACTGGTACCAACTACAACATTTCTGGTATCGTCACATCTGAGGAGCTTAGTCATTTGGGACAGGCTCAGAGGAAAGGAGCCAGTTGGTTTAGGCATCTGATTCGGATGCTTCCCTTGTTGCCTCCTAGTTGAGCTGTTTCAGGCATGTCCTACCAGAAGGAGGCTTGGGGTAGACCCAGACCATGCTGGAGAGACTACACCCCTCGGTGGCTTGAGAACACCTCAGTATCCCAAAAGAGCTGGAGGAGGTGGCTGGAGAGAGAGAGGCCTGAGCATCTCTCCTTGGACTGCTGCCCCTACGTCTGGACTGGATAGGTGGCAGAAAATGGATGGATGGATGGAATCCGGTCACCTTAGAGTGAAGGTTCTGCTTTTGTAAAAGCTCAAACATAATGTTCACCCCTATCACCCCCATATACATTTTGCACAGTCCCTAAATGTCATGAATCCTTCGTTAAGTCCAGTCATGTTCGTCCATGTTAATATGAATTAACACGTAGTTAGCCATAGCTAATAATATAATTATGATCATGAGCGTCCACAAACATACAGTTTTCACCCAGCTCATCAGTCAACATTACACCATCTTTATTAACACACTATCAGCACCTTGTATCCCAGCGTGTGCTTCTTGGTGGGGGGTGTGATACCGAGAAGCCAGAAAACAGCGACGCTAACAGCGGTCACAGCACCGGACACCGAGTAGAGCCACAGCAGGTGTGTCCCGTACACCGAGAAGCCCGGCACAAGCACGGCAGGTAGCACGGTCGCCATGAACACCGAGGCAGCGATGATGGCGTGAGTGGACGCCATGGCTCTGATTTCATGGTCCCACATTCTGCAGACTGCACCTACCTACAACAGGAGACCGACACCGCGGACAAAATTAGAATAAAATGCTGCAAATGTCAACGTAACAGCGGATATGCAGCACAGGTAAACCCATTGGGTGAAACGCTTGATCTGGTTTCCGTAAACACGGAGCAAAGCTCACTTCCGCTCGCACTTCATAATAAAAGCCCCATGTTTATATCTTGTAAGTATAAACACAACTGGTGAGTTGAACTGAAATAAAACTGAAAAACAATATTATTTCGTGTAACTAATATTTTTATACATAAACACTAAAATTGACTACACATTTATACACAACTGTTCATAATACTGAATGGAGAAGTGCACCGGCACTGATTTATTTATTTATTTTTTTTTAAGAAGGGTGATGTGCAGAGTTGTAGTAACAGAGGGAGCAAGTTAATCAGCCATCCCATGAGATTATGGGAAAGAGTCCTTTAAGTGTTGACGCCTCAGGCATCCTCTTACTCTCCAAGACTGTGTTAAACAATCTGGTTAAAAAGTCCACTGTCCTCTCTCTTAGACATCTCCATATGTCCCCAACTGCAGATGAGAACACAAATATTACCCACCCTCCATGAAATTTAAAGCTGTCTTCAAAATTTTCCCTGGCACAGAGCAAGGAATTTTCAACATGGCATTCCTAAACATCCTAGTTTTATTTTAGAAACTTAAATTATTTTATTTTGCACACAGAAACAAAATTATTTCACAAAAAGCAAAAACTAACAGGTTCATAATTATTAGCCCCCCTGATGCTGATAGTCAGTTGTGTATCCGTTGTGCTGGACAACAGTCTGCAGTTGTTTGTTCTGGTCTCCTGTTCACTTTGGTCTTCTGGAAGTAGTTATTCAGCAGGAGCGACATATGTTTTGGGTCATTGCCATGCTGGAAAACAAAGCAACAACCCAGACCCAGTTTTGCTGCTGACTGCTTGAGGGTTTTTTTTTCAAAATCTTCACATATTCTTCTTCATGATTCTTCCACCTTGACGAGATTCCCAGGTCCCCACAGCGTAATACTCCCACCACAGTGTTTCACTGTGGAGACAGTGTTCTTTGGGTTATACAAATTGCCCTTCTTTCTCCCAAATACAAGCAATGTCTCTATGGCCAAAGAGCTCTGGTTTCGTCTCATCTGACCAAAGGATACACTTCCAGAATACATAATCTTTCTCCAGATTGTCCCTGGCATACTTCAGTCTGGCTTGAAGGTGTCTCTTCAGCAGAAGTAGATTTTTTTTTCTTGAGCTGCAACCTCACAGTCCATTCCTGTGCAGGACTCTAATGACTGTCTTCTTTAAGACTATAATTCCAAACTTGGCTAAGTCATTCAGTTTCTTGGCAGTTATTCGGAGGGGGTTGGACACTCTCACTAGTTTTCTTTCCAGAGAAATCTTTTGCTTCCCACCTCTTCCAGGCTTGTTCTGCACTCTGTAGCTCTCTTTGAATTTCTTAATGACACAGGTCACTCCAGTTCTTGACACTCAGAAATGCTTTGATAACTTTGTATACCATTCTCCTGCTTTGTGAGCATCAACAACTGATTTCTTTTGTTTTTGGCATGGTGCTTTCTCAAGTGAGGGCTCAAACCCTTACTGAAGTTTTTACACTGTTTTAACTTGATTTTAGAAGCCTTGAGCATTGCAGAGCTGCAGCACATCATTGCACAGCAGTGGTTTGTGCTATGGCGAAACAAAAAGATCAGTTCTTCAGGGAGTAATAATGTTGCCCTCATCTGTATGTCATCCATTTTTCATCCTCTTCAGAGTTGTCCTCACTTCCTCTTTACTAATACTCTGCACATCCTGATTCGCTATCTTTCCTCCATCTGTTCTCCACTCTCCTCTCTCCTCAAAAGCAGTTGCAGGATGTTTTATTTTGAAGACAATTTACAGCGCTGAGGCAAAGAGGAAGTTTTTATTATTATGGTTTACTTTACAGAAGAAAAGAGAAATCCTGTAACCAATCACAAAACGCGTTACTTGGACTTCACTGACGCACAGAACGCTCAACCAATGAACTCTGAGATTCGAAAGGCTGACTTAGACCAATCAAAGACCGGAAGCTTATATTAGCAGAGAAAGCTAAACGCAGCTAACGCTTCCGTTTCTGTTCTGCCAAACACAGAAGGAACATGGTTTGTGAAAAGTGTAGGTACCACACCGTTCTCATATCGTATAATATATTTCATTATGTCAAACTGTAATGTACGTTTTGCTTTGAAAGAGCTCGGTGGTTTTTAGGAAGCAGGCTAACGTTATGTGACGCTAATTGTTGTTACTTTGTTGTTGTTTTGGTTGAGGAACAGCGCCTGTCCTCTCAGACTTTGTTTATTTGAGTTAAGGGCCTTATTTTCTTTACATCTGTTGTGTTTCTTGTTGTTTCCAGGCGAGAAGAAGCTCGGCAAGGTCATCACTCCTGACACCTGGAAGGATGGAGCACGGAATACAACAGGTGAGCTGAGGACGCTGACTTAACGAAAATCTGCATTAAAAAATAGGTCAAAAGAGCAAAAATTTTTTAACCCAATGATATCATGTCCAATGTGTGCTAGGTTTGCATAGTCACATATACTCACCGGCCACTTGATTAGGTACATCTTGCTGGTACTAGGTTGGACCCTGTTTTTATTTCAGAACTGCCTTAATTTTTCGTAGCATAGTTTTAGCAGGGTGCTGGAAACACTCTTCTGACGTTTAGATCCAGGCTGACATGATAGCATCACCCAGTTGCTGGGTGATGCTCATCTCCTGTTCCACCACATCCCTAAGGTGCTTTGGATTGAGATCTGTGGCTGTGGAGCCCATGTGAATAAAGTCAACTCACAGCCATGTTGAAGAAATCAGTTTGAGATGATTTGAGCTTTGTGACATGCTGTGTTATCCTGCTGGAAGCAGCCATCAGAAGATGGGTACACTGTGGTCATAAAAGGGATGGATATGGCTAGCAACAATACTCGCATAGGCTGTGGTGTTTAAAACACACTCACATCGGTACTTAGAGGCCTAAAGTCTGCAGATAAAATATCATCCATACCATTACACCACCAAAACCAGCCAGGGCCTTAAAGAAGGTATGATGGATCCATGCTTTGATGTTGTTTACACCAAATTCTGACTCTTCCATCCAAATATCACAGCAGAAGTTGAGACTCATCAGACCAGGCAATGTTTTTCCAGTCTTCTATAGTGCAATTTTGGTGAACTGGTAATTAATTGTAGCTTCAGTTTCCTGTTCTTAGTTGACAATCATCTGGTGTGGTCATCCGTTTCAATGTTTTACATGCTGTGTGTTCAGAGATGCTCTTCTGCATACCTTTGTTGTAACGAGTGGTCATTTGAGTTGCTGTTGCCTTCCTCTCAGCTCAAATGAGTCTGGCTATTCTCCTCTGCCCTTTGACATCAATAAGGCATTTTCACCCAAAGAGCTGCTGCTCACTGAATATTTCTCCTCATTTGAACCATTTTCTGTAAACCCTAGATATGTTGGTGTGGGAAAATCCCAATGGATAAGCAGTTCCTGAAATACTCGGACCAGCCTATCTGGCACCAACCGCCATGCCACATTCAAAGTCACTTAAATCACTTTTCTTCCCCATTTTGATGCTCAGTTTAATCTTCAGCAGGTCATCTTGACCTACATGCCTAAATGCATTTATTGACTTGTTGCCATGTGATTGGCTGATCAGATATTTGTGTTAATGAGCAGCTGAGCGGGCTTACCCCGTGAAGTAGCTGGTGAGTATACGTATTTTTGTAGCACTTCTCTCAACAGAAAAAAATGAATTTAAAACAACAAAAACACAGATGATAAAACAGGGGAGAATATATGGATACAAAAAAAGCAGGATAAAAGTCCAGTGAGTCTGTGGTTTTGGCCAAGCAAAAAATGCACTCATAATCATTAAGGGTTTTATGTACTTTTCTAGAAACATCAAAATAAAATATTAAATGTAAACCATTACATGCTCAGCAACTCAAGGTAAATTCAGGGTCAGAAACCTGAGACATTACTGGTATTACTGCTACTCCTTCTGGCGTATCGGTCAGATTCTAAAGAAACTTGCACACAGTGATCACCTAATGGGTTTTCAGCCAAATTGTGCTCAAGGTCATATTTGTTGCTTACTGGCACTTTTCCTTTTTCACAAGAATAGCTACTCCTACGAGTATTGGTCTGGATTGTAATGTTCATAAACTCAATTTTTGTGTGTGCCCTTCTGCTATCTATACATACAGTAAATGCTTTCATTATGTTCATTTATGGCATAATAATGTCAAATGCCAAAAATAACAGGAAAATGCAGAGGCGTCTGTTAAGTAAGGTGACGCAGACTCACCGCCTTAACCTCATGTGGACCAGTTGTGATTAGGTGCGTTATTGCTCCCTAAAAACCCATTTTGAGCAAGGAAAAAAAACCTAGTCTCAAATGTCTGCACAATCATAAGATATAATACTTTCATAACATTTATAAAACCTTTATAAATGTTTATAATCATGCATGATAACATATAACTATATTGCTTAATTATTACAACTGTTGGACATAATGTACACTATTTATAATGTGTCTTACCTACTGGCCGAAGTAACAGCAGTGTTTAAAGGAAGAATCTGAGTCCTACGTTGCACAGCATATTATACCTAGTATAATATGCCAGTTATTATTAGACAAGTGGCTAACTACACTGATGTATCAGAAGAGATTAGAAATTATAACTCTTTAAAAACTAGAATAATATCTTTTAAACCCCAGTATGAAGCTATGGTACTTTTTGTAATCAGAATTTTAAAAGATTACCTGATATTTTTACCTCTAGAGGACAGTCTTTTATCATGAAATGTTAGTGTAAATGTTGCCATAGTAAGGAAAAAAAGCAAATGCAATACTGTTATCTTACTAAAAGAAGGTCCTGGGTTGAACCTTTGCCCAGGGTCTTTCTGTGGAGCTAATCCGTTCTCCCACAGTACAAAGACATGCTTGTTGGGTTGGCTGGTGAGTATAAATTGGCCTTAAGTGTGGATGTGATGATGAATCGTCTGTCTCTGTGTTTGCTGTGTTGGGTGCATGCTGTCTCTCATCCTATGACAGTTCAGATTGGATTTTAAGTAGATAAGACATTAAGAAAAGCTGGAGAACATGGCATGGGATCCCCAGCTATGAAGTGCTGATCACATACAGCAGTTGTCCAGCTAGCATTTTATTAGCCTACTGTTACTGTTAATTACACACAGAAGCATCTTGAAAAAAGAAGGAATAAAGAATTGTACCCATTCAGATGATATCTGCCCACCAATTAATAACACTACGCAAAATCATCATGCAAGCAGTTTCCTGTGACTCAGTGCTCTTTGTATGGTTTCACCTTTCACTTCATGCTGAAAGTGGGGAATAAACTCCCAGTGTCTCTTGCTATCTCAAAAACTCAGCTACCTACACCTAAATGTTTATTCAGTTTGGGCCACACAATTAGTGTCGCGGATAGGATGCCACCACATTAATAAACCACCATCCCCGTGTCAGCAACTGGGCTTAACATATTTTCTGGCTGAAAGACTGTACTGTCAGTAACATGGCAAATATTAGCATTACCAGCTGAGAGATTTCCAGTCTAGGAGGACAAAGAATGATTCTGGTTCAGCATCATGACATGCCTTTACTGTAAAGCAATAAATTATTAGTGCTGAATTTCTTCAGCAGTGGAAAGCTACCCTGTTTGCTCCCGTTTTTATAGTTTCTTTTCTTTGCAGCCAAATATGATTTCTATCTAGGAGTTGGTGCTCATGGTGCTTTAGCCATTTATCACTGTCGCATTCAGTAGAATCCGTCCTTCCACATCTGCCTCTCCATCAGCATTTCCTTTTCAGAATTAGAATATATAAATATGTATAGTTAAATATAGTTACATTTATATATAATATATATATACATTTCTTATGTTACAGACACTCCGTTAAATATATATATAAATATGACTATGAAAGACAAATATATAAACCCTAATATGCAATGTGTAGCATAGGTGGTCCAAGTTGAACAGTACTATTTACAGTATATTCATGGCAACAGGAAATAGAATTGAAGTATTTACAGTCGCACAGTTAGATATAAATGTGTTTCTAAAACATGGACCCAATTTGAAATGACTATATATCTGCAACCATGAACCCCCGTGAATGAAACTTTTACCACATGAAAGGGCGGGGCATAGTTTTAAAAGACCACAACTAACCATGTGTAACTTTGTGTAATTGTTCTATGTTGCTATCAAGAAATATACTGTATTGAAATTGGGTCCATCTATTTGTAACACAGTATTTTATACATATATATATATATAGTGACTGCACCACTGAATGCCACAGTAAATCATTCCTACCTGTCGCCATCAAACATTTCAGGTCCTCACAATGACATTATTTTTAATTACTATATAGCATACTCTGACAAATTATGGTGACATATTTGATCTTCTCATCTGCTCCCAGATAAATTTTAACATAATTTTCTGCCCCTCTCTTTTTAATACTCACTTT
This sequence comes from Etroplus canarensis, assembly GCA_015106775.1. Taxonomy (NCBI): domain Eukaryota; kingdom Metazoa; phylum Chordata; class Actinopteri; order Cichliformes; family Cichlidae; genus Etroplus; species Etroplus canarensis. The sequence continues at coordinate 138 of VUQH01000720.1, read as the reverse complement.
TTATTCAACATACACACACACACATACATACATACATACACACACACACACATATATATATATATAAATTTTATTTATTAATATCCCCTTTAATTATCCACATTCTCATTCACTCATTTGTGTATTTAAATAAGATAT
>VUQH01000718.1:0-14809 GCA_015106775.1 Etroplus canarensis | reverse complement strand
TGCAATAGCTCTCCTGGCTTGTAGAAGTCCAAAGTCCAAAACTGCATACTGTTTCTGTGTTTGTAGAAAGTTCTTTGAGTATATTCCAAGCACACATAGTTTAGCATTTAAAGGGAATTTGGTATTAAACATTTCCGACAGACATTGTATAACATCCTTCCAGAAGTTCTGGATCTTTGCACATTCCCACAAGCAATGGAATAAAGTTCCTTTCTCAGTCAAACACTTGGTACATACATCCGGAATATTAGCAGACATACGATGGAGCTTGGCAGGTGTTATATACATTCTCATCAACCACTTATATTGAAGTAATTGAAATCTTGTGTATATTGTTTGTTTTTGTGCTTTTAAACAAGCATCCCTCCAATCTGACTCATCAATATTTTCCTGTATATCCCTTCTCCAGGCATCTAACTTATCTAGTGTTGATTCTGTGCTTTGTGCTAGTAACATACTGTACTATTTAGATAGTTGGCCCTTCCCTTCTAAGTTAGCAAGCGTCATTTCCTCTAATTTAGATAAAGATGGTATACACATTATCTGTTTGTGTTTTGAAGAAATATAACCCCTTAACTGCAAATATTTGTGAACAAAACAAGCTATTTATTTTCAGCTCGGAAACTCAAATTTTATTTTTTCAGTTTTATGACATTTTTGGACTCAACAAATGGTCAAAAATAACTGACTGGTTAATCTTATATAAAATTAGGTCATTTTCTAAGGCTAACATAACAAAAAGTTTGGCATAGAGGATACAGGAGGGATTATATTAATGTGTGAAATGTTCCTGTTAACAGACTCTACTACTCCCAGTGACAGCACTGTGTCCCCACTGCATGACGAGTCAAGGCCAGAAGATGACAGTGTGTTTCTATCACCTACCAAAGCTCGCACCACTGAGGATCTGTTTGCTATGATACACAGGTGAGTGCTTTAGATATCAGCCTCTTCATTTTTACTCAAAGCTTAGAAATTGCTTAATCGGTTTCATCGTCCTCAGGTCCAAAAGGAAAGTGTTGGGGAGAAAGGACTCTAATGAGTTGGTCGTGAAGAGCCGCCTCTGTGCTGTATCGGGGAACACACCACCCAGCAGCACTGTGAGCTCCCCCATCTCTCAAGCATCGGCTTCCCCAGCTGTGACCTCACCAGGCCCGCAGAGAGTCTCCGGTCCAATCTACAGAAATGCAAAGAAATCCAGCACCTCCAACGAGGAGTTCAAACTACTGCTGCTTAAAAAGGGAAGCCGCTCCGACTCTAGTTACCGCATGTCAGCTGCAGAGATCCTCAAGAGCCCCGTTGCTCCTAAAGCTCCTGGAGACTCTCTGACCGAGTCACCCAGACACCCCGAGGAGCCCGCCTCCCCTCTACAGCACCTCCAATCAGGGCAAGACCAGCCCTCGAGTCCCTACCTGAAAACAAACGCCGAGGGCTTCTCCCCAAAACCCTTCGCCACATCTGCTGCCTCCAGACAGGGACGCTCCAGAATCCCCCCGCCTGCCAACAGCAGTCGCTACAGCATGCGCAGCAGGCTGTACTCAGCGCCCATGCAGGCCATCTCTGAGGGCGAGACGGAAAACTCGGACGGAAGCCCCCACGACGACCGCTCATCGCAGGGATCCATGTAGAAAGACAGCAGAAATGAAATGATTTTATTAGTTTACATAAATCAAATGGACCAGAGTGAAATATAATATATATGAGATGTAGAGAAGGCAGGAGATTCAAATTGGATGAGCAGTTTTGTTAAAAAAAATAAGTCAGAAATTTAGTAATTGATGCTGAATTTTAAAGCTGTTTCCTTTTTGATTATTCTGTAGAAATAATTTTACCTGTGTTTTATACAGACTGTATTTCTAAAAAAAAGAAAAGAAAAGGAAAAAAAGCATCTTTATGAAATGAAAAGTTGGCATTAGACACCAGATTATTTTGCATCGGTATTATGTAGAAAAATATGATTTGAAAACAGAAAATAGTCTCAGTTCCAAATTTAAAGGGGACTTATTTTGCTTTTCTTTATTTTCTTTTACATGTGTGATGCTCATATTGGACATATCCGTATTTTCAAATAATAAGGTCAGTGTATGTACCCAAACACTCAAGCTGCTCCAAATGCTCCGTTTCAGTTTCTGCAACTATGAGCAGATATCCCTAATATGGTCCGAAGTCCTGCTCTTCAGACTTTACAGGAGGGGCAGCCAATCAGTAGACAGTTAGTGTAAAGGGAGGGGGAGGAGCTAATCAGCTACACGAAGACCCATTCAAGTTAAATAAGGATTATTTTGAACTGTGAATCATGCAAAGCTACTCTAATAGAGTTCAAGAATAAAAATATGAAGCTGAAAATTAGCATAATAAGTCCCCTTTAAAAAAAATAAAATAAAATTTGTTAAAGGCACATCTCCGAAAGCCATGTACACCCAACCCAACTCCAGAATTTTAGTAATAAATCAGAAAAGCTGACCTATTTTAATGAACTCTAAACTGTATGTATTCTGTGAATACAATAGAAACACAACTCTTACATTTCCTCAAGACACCGAATTATTTTAATAATCCCCTCCACCAGGTGATCATCAGGACTAACTAAAAATGTGAACTTTTAGTCCCTATTCATATTTCCTGTAAACAGCATTTGATATAATGTGTTTGTACATTTTACTCAGTCTTTTTAAAGCATATACTTATCTGAAAAGCTTATTAATAGAATATATTAAAATATTGTCATGCAATAAATAGGAGAATGAATTAGTGGTGAGACAGGAAGTGTCAAAGCCAAGCTCTAACTTGACAATCTCGGGAGACAGGAAGGGCGCAGGTGTTAATAGTGGGGATGAAAAAGTTATCAAAACGTTTGAGGTGGTGAAATCGGAGCGCTGGAAAAGAATAAGGACGTCATAAAGAAAAACTTAACAATGGTCATTTCTGGTTTGCTGACTTGGTGTGTTTATGCATTGTTGAAAGAGGCAAGTGGCAAGTGCTCAGGAGGATCAAATATGCCTTATTTTACTCAACGGGAGACAATAGGTGATGAAGCAGCTGGGGCCGCAGCAAGTCTAGTGTTTTTGTGAGATTTTTCCGTTTTGATGGAGGGTGTATGGTTAAATATGGAACCAGGTGATTATATCTGATAAAGAGAGGAATATCTGGATTCGGCATTTCCATCAAAAAAGTAGAACTTCTATATTTTCTGTGTCAAAACAATCTAAATATATTTATTTTTATAACAGACACGGAAAATTTTTAAAAGTCCTAAAATGTTAACATGAGAAATATGCAATGAAGTGCTGGAACTTTTAAAAACATATTTTATCCAGATACCTATTTTCTTCACAAGAGACACATTTTACATCTTATATGAGACACTGGTTGCAGAGACAAATTGGAACGTTTAATGAAACCATGGCATCAGAAGTCATAAGCTAAACACGAGGTTATAGTTGTAACCCTGGCGCTCTGAGTTAGGCGTTTTAGTCCCTTTTATTAACAATAATTTTTAGTACAGGAGTTTATTGGAGTGATGGTACTCAAACATTACACATAGTTGACATGCTTTTCCCAGTAGGTACACTGTCAATAACCAACTAAATTTTGGCCCTAATGATAGTCTGTACAAATGTAATGACTATATAACAGGGTACACAATGAGTTAAGTCTGTGAACCTTCATTCCAACCTTTTTTTTTTGCACTGATTAAGTGACGTTTGTGAAGTTTTGTCTCTTGCTGTACCTGGAGCTATTTATAGATCTGTACATGCAGCTGTTTAATTTTCCTTGAATAATATTCACACCCTGAGGATGCTTTAGGAGTGGAGTACGTAAATGATTCTGCCAAAGGCTAAAACCACGTATGTGTTAGTGGCATTGAACTATTGTTCTCCTCTCGTTTACTTGACTGAAATGTTCTTGAAAACACAAACCAATACTAAAGAAGAACTGCAACCTAACTCACGGTACTAGATGCATTTCATTTGGACTTCAGATCAACCTCTGTATACTGTAATGTAGGTGTTAGTGTTTCTTTTGTTGTACAAACTTGTAAATACAATAAGTTTTTCGAACTGTTACAAAGGTTGTTGAATTGTTTCTTATGTAAAATTTTAAAAAAATGTTTTCAAAGTTTACATTAATTTCAGACCTTTGTATATTTTTGAGCTGTGGAACACTTTGTCTTGTATTTATTTTTTAGTAAGCGTTCTTGAAATCCCATAGTAAATCCTATCAAAGCCAACTGCTAGCACATAAGGCTGCTTAGCAAATGTGTATAAAAAGATAAATAAATGTGACTGCTTTGAAAATGTGTCTTGGCATTTTTTTTAATGTTGCTTCAGATCAAATTACTGCACTTGTTAATAAGCTGCAGTAACACTGTGGTTTCTAGCCTTCTTCACATTATATACCCACAAGCCGGTCTGATGGCCTTCAGCATTATCTCGTGTTTAAATGTGCTCAGTAGAAGTCACTTTAAACTGTATTTGCTCTGCTTTCAGCTCATAATTTCCTCTTAGCCTTTCACTTGCATTTATGGGTTTATATGTTTAGAAATTCATTATGTTTAGTGAATGTTTATCTTTACTGTGTGCTGTTAGCCTTTGAAGCTCGAGCTACCACGCAGGGGCAAAGGAAGAAGACCACAGAGAAGGTTCATGGAGGTCGTGAAGGAGGACATGCAGATAGAATAAGATGCAAAGAAGAGGGTGAGATGGAGGCAGATGATCCATGTGATGACCTCTAACAGGAGCTGCCAAAAGAAGAAGAAGAAGAAAATGTTAGCTTACGTACCTTTGGCTGCTCCCTTGTATTCTCCCCAATGGTCCGCCACAGTGGATTAATCCACATTGGTAATTTAGCTGAGGTTTTACACTGGATGCCCTTCCTGACCCAGCCCTTCATGGTCAGAGGGGCTTGTGTCCCTGCCTAGAATCAAGCTAGGGACCTTTCACTTGTAAGGCAAATGTGCAAACCAGTACACTACAGAGAAACTTTAGCTAACTGTTTCAGTTGCTATACCTAAAAAATTTCAAGTGTTTAAGTTTTTTTGTTGCTAACTATTTCAGCCATTTGTCTCTTATCTTGAACTCATAATTACTTTTGTTCATTCACATTGCTGGCTTACAATTTTACCTGCTTGTCGCGAAAGTCTTGAGCCACGTCTCATTTCTTTCTAATGTGTGAAATGGGAAATGGGGACAACCATTTATTTCAAAATGTGCAAACATTAATAGAAATACAGTGCACATGGGAAAAATACAGTTTGTATAATTCTAACAAGCTTGAAAGTCTTTAATGTATTTGATATGACCACCTTTATTATTCGACACAGCCTGAACTCTCCTAGCCAAGCTTTCTTATGATTTCTGTAGGTAATCTTCAGGAATAGTTCTCCAGGCTTCTTGAAGGACGTTCCAAACCTCTTCTTTGGATGTCGCATGCCTTTTGCTCAGATCTTTGTTAAGATAAACACACTGCTTTAATGATGTTGAGGTCACTCCATAAGACTAGTTGCTACTAATTCCACTTCTTGTGTAATTTGGCATACCTCAGTATTTTCTCCCTGTTCCCCTTCCTTAAGAATGGCTTATTGACAGCCAGCTTCCACTTAGACCATTTCTGATGAAGCTTTGGTGAACAATACATGGATTAACTGGAGGGCCAGATGCATCTTTCAGGTCCTGAGTCAGGTCTTTGCTGGATTTCTTTCCTGTTTCTTAAGGACATAAGTTTTAGATACTGATCATCTGCTATAGATTCTTAGGCCTCCCACTCTTTTTGTCCTCCACTTGTACAGTTCCCTCAAATTTGTTAAAGGACGCACTGTACACCATGCAGAGATTGTCAAGTTTTTGGTTAATAGCTTTTTGGGAATCACGTTATTGATTCAAAATATTATTTTGTGCCTGTTAAACTGTATTGTCTTGGCATTTTTCATAGATTCAACTAAAGAAATGGGAACAAATAATGTGTTTTTGCAATAGTCTGCTAATAGCAAAGTGCCTAATGATAGGTGCCTTTTTTATTTATTTTCTATATATTTATTTTTTATTGAATGATTCATAGGTCAGTGTTAAGTGGCTTAACAAAAAAACAAAAATCCTCTGAAAATAGTCAGGTCTTAGCTAACCATTTCAACTGCTAGCAAAACTTTTTACATAACATCTTTCAACTTTATGTGTTAAACTCTGGCTAGCTGAATTCATTCAATATCGTCAAGTAACTAAAATAAATTAAGTAAATTTTTTTTAAAAATATGAGCAGGAAATTTTGGAGATTCAACCTCAAAGAAGACTAACAATTCCTTATAGATCCATCTAAAACACATTTTTTGCCTTTTAAAGCAAATGAAAAATTTGAACTGTCTTGAATGTGTGATTTCTTACTTTCTCTTTGCTCTCTTTTCTCTCTTCTCTCTCCCCAACTGCTCGAGGCATATGGCTGCTCCTCCCTGAGCCTGTTTCTGCCAGAGGTCTCTTCCTGTTAAAAGGGAGTTCTTCCTTCCCACAGTCGCCAAGTGCTTGCTCATAGGGATCGTCTGATTGTTGGGGTTTTCTCTCTAATACTGTAGAATTTTTACCTTACAGTGTAAAGCGCCTTGAGGCAACTTTTGTTGTGAATTCATGCTCCAGTCCTCGAGTAAGCTACTAAGATAATAACAATAATTTCATTAATGACTCTGTGTGACCTCGACAGTTTCATAAATGTTAGTCTATAAATGTTATTCTACCCATCTTGGTATTAATAGGTATTAACCATGCAAATTATGGTAACGATCCAGCAAAGCGGTAATATTTGTAACAGACAAAACCACATATATATGATTAAAAACAACAAAAAGAAATTAGATTAGTTATACAAAATAATTCTCATACGTAGTTTAGTGAAAAGGAAACTTAAAGGATTAAAAGAATGATGGCAGAATCCTTGAAGAGGGATTTGTTTTGAGATAAAAAGCAAAGTGATGACAGGGGGTCGATATTTAAAGGTAGCTCATTTCAGTCATAGTGAGCCAAAACATAAAAAGGTTTTTTCCAACTTCCTTTGATAAAAAAGGTACAATACAGAGGATCTGATCAGAGCTTCTTACATAATTTAAAGTATAGGGAACAAAATAGTTTCAGACAATAAGGACAGTTATTTGAGAAATAAACTTATATCATAGTGCATTATTTCTTGATACAAGACATAAACAATGTCCATGTCATTCTACAGTTCAATAAGGAGAGATGATCTGGAAAACTTGAAAATCATCAATCAAAACATAGAGTTTGCATAATAAACTTGTTCCAGATAGGAAGTGACCTCTGAAGTGTAGAGCTGTGACCAGGTGGAGATAGGGAGGAGGAATGAGATCTGAAAAGGAAGAATGACAGAAAAGTACTGAGGTTTAAAGCACAGGAAACAGAAACTGATTGGTTTGCAGAAGGTAAGAATATTATTGCATGAAACTGATAACGATGATGATAGATGACAGTTCAATGGGGTGGGAAAGTGGAAGTGACAGAAACAATGGAATAGCAGCCCAAATGCCCAGGAATAAAGATACTCATGCAGAAGCTGTTATGTGCTGTGGCAGCCGTGACAGGTGAAGGACCCAAACACAGGACTCTCAGGCAGGCAGAGGTGAGTCCATAAAACGGATTAGGCTGGCATAAACTCAGACCTCACTATAACAACAAAGAGCATGAGAGAAAAAACAGACACAGCAATGCCAGACAATGACAGGACAGTGCTATATATATATACACACATGAAGTAAGGAGGGATTGGAAACAGGAAGGAGATGAGACACAGCTGAAAGTAATGAGGGATTAACTGAGGAGGAATTAAAACTACATACCAGACGAGGGAGCAGGAGACTAACAAAATGCAACAGGAAGTAACTAAAGAAATGCTAAATGCAAACCAAAAATGACACAAGGGAAATAGGAACATAGTGGTAAAATTCAAAGTACTCAGGGACTAAATACCAGCAAAAGATCAACACAAAATCCTAGCCTGAATGACAGAAGTAGCACAGAATTGAACCTAGGAAGGATTTCTCTACAGTTTTGGCTATTTAAGCCATCATACACTATATAGACAAAAGTATATCTTAATAATTGAATTCTTGTGTTGCATTCAGTCCCATTGCCACAAGAGTATAAAATAAAGCAACTAGCCATGCAATCTGCCTTTACAAACATTTGTGAAACACTAGGTCGTTCTGAGGAGCTCACTGAATTCGAGCCTGGTACAGTAATTGGATGCCACAGTTGCAACAAGTCAGCTGGTGGAATTTCTTCCCTCCGACATATTCCACAATCAGCTGTAAGTCCTATTATTGCAAAGTAGAAGCGTTTAGGAAGCACGCAGCTCAGCCACAGAATGGCAGAGTTGTGCTGCGGGCTAGCCAAGTGCTGAGTCACATAGTGCAGAAAGCTGCCAACACTCTGCTGACTCAATAGCTGCAGAGTTCCACTCCTCCTCAGGATGCATGGGTTTGCATGAGCAAGCAGCCAAGCAGCTAAATGTAAGCCTTACATCACCTAAGTATTGAATGGAGTTATGTAAAGCGTGCCACCACTAGACTGTGGAGCGGTGGAAATGTATTCTCTGAAGTGATGAATCATACTTTTGTATCTGGGTCTGGGTTTGGCAAATGCCAGGAGAACGTTACATGCAGTGCACTGAGCCAACTATAAAATCTGGCGAAGGAAGGAAAATGCTGTTGGATTGTTTGCCTGGGGTTGGCATGGCCACCTTAGTTCCAGTGAAGGGAAATCATCATGCTTCAGCTTACCAAGACATTTTGGACAAGTCTATATTTTAAACCTTGTGGTACCAGTTTGGCAAAGGCCTTTTGCTGTTTCAGCATGACTGTGCCCCAATACACAAAGGAACATCCATAAAGGCATGGTTACATGTTTGTTGTGGAAGAACTTGACTGACCCGCACAGAGCCCTGACTTCAACCCCACTCAAAACTTTTAGGATGAACTACAACCTTGAGTGCAAGCCAGGCCCTCTCATCCAACATCAGTGTCTGACCTCACAAATGCTCTTCTTGTTGAATTTGCAATGTTCCCACAGACATACTCCATAATCTTGTAGAAAGCCTTCCCAGAAAAGTGGAAGTTTTTATCTGCAAAAGGGTTCCAACTCCATATTGATGCCTATGGATTTAGAACTGGGATATCAAAAGCTCTTGGAGGCGTAATATGAAGGTGGCCCAATACTTTTGTCTATTGAGGGTATAATGTTATGAAGATGAAGGAAAAAGAGCTATTTGAGATCAACATTTTGAGCTGTTTTTATCAAGTTCGACTGATGATGCTATACATTTCAATTTTTGTGTCCAGATGGCCTTTGAAGTTAAAGATAATTGATGTAATGCTTCAAACAACTGCCAAAATATGTACCTGGAGATCTTTGAAGGTGGCTACCAAGTGGCTAGACTCGCCTCTAAAAGGAATTTATCAAAAGCACTATTCTGAATCACATTGGCTCGAGTTCTCTTTACCTCTCTTTCCATTTATCTCTGTCTCACATGATGCTGTGCTATTTAAATTCTAATAATGACTCAAGCTCAGTCAGGGAGGGCTGCAGGAGCTTTGTCATTATAAAAATGACACAGAGCAACCACTTATTTGATATGAACACTAGAGGGAGCTCTTCAGCTGAGACCACAGCAGGATGTCCTCTGGGTAATTTGATGCAAATTGGGTGTAAATTTCAAGTAGGCTTCTTTGTGTTCTGGCTGCGATTATTTTAAACATCTGAATGGGTCTGCACACGCTCCTCTCTGTATAACACACTTGGTTCTTAGCTGCAGTTACTGAGAGGCCATATCTCCATATGTTTTGTCATTTCCATGGTCATGAGCCAGCTCCACAGGCAGTGCGTCAAGTTCCTTTGTTGCTCTGGCTAATGTCAGGCAAGCCTGTGACGGACAAAAACGCCTTGTTCTCGGTCGCTGCACGTCAGCTGAGCTGAGATTGTGAGTGAAGGATTTTTAAAAAAAGGTAAACAAAGCCTTGGACTGTTTGGTTGCCCGTCAAAGGCCATGCTGACTGTGAACCCTGACCTTGACTAACCGTGGCAACAGAATGGCTTGACATGAGTGGTGGCGGTGGGGGGAATCAAGTTTTTTGTTCTTGGAAGAAATGTGTCGGATGTATCACAATATAATGTGTGAGCTGTGCCCAGACTGAGGATAAAATATGACAATTTAGGGTTAGACAGCATGTCACCACGATGACATGTCCTACAAGCTTTAATGTTTGACTACAGAGATCTCTTGCTGTCTTTGTGTTGAACAGCAGGCTTTGTATCATTATTTGCCCTCTGGCTCTACAGACAATAGAGTAGACACTGTACAAGGCTCAAAGAAATGCATGGTCACCATGCTTTTTTTTTTTTAAATCTTTGTCTGGTTATGAAGAGAAGGGACAAAGGAAAGTAAAGACCTCCAACAGAACACACACAGATTTACAGCTCACTGCAAATGTAAGGGACTGTATGAAAATTAATGAGCGCATCAGAGAGTGGAGACAGGAAAGGGAGACGTAGTGTAGCATTTTCTTGTTAAAGGAAGGGGTCTTTTTATTCTTTTGTTAACACATATACTATACTTATATTATTTCAGCTTGACTTTATAATAAACATAAGAGATTGTGGATTTCTTGTGTAGCAGAACTAAATAACGTGTTTTGAAAAAGACATCTGTCTCTGTGCAGGTGTGGTCAGATAGAAAATGGAGGTTTCATGTGGTTAAAACCCAACCGACTGTACAAACGTAAGCTGTGAGCAGCCAGCAACCGTGTAAAGCTTTTAAAATGTCCCTCTTGTCTCCTCTTTGTATTCTTCTTGTCTTTATGCATTTATAAATCTGATTCATAAAGCGCTTGGGTTTGTGTTAATTCTCTTCAAACGCATTTAGAAATTGTCCAGGTGATTATTTGCATCACTGCCAACAAGCTTTAAACCATGTCATTCAGTCAACTTTTAGTGACATTGTGCAGCCTCTTCACGCATTATCTCTGAACACATCAAGTTCATAGACAGTATAAAAAAATCGATGTAACCAACGTGACTTCACCCACTGGTTTGTGATGTTCTGTTTTGAAGCCTTGAGCTGAGTGTTATCGCCATCATACTGTGATCATGCACTGAATAATCGTCTTTATGACTCTAGTAATGGCCATAATCTACAAAATTGACTTCATGTTTTATTCAGCATGACATGAAACTAGTGTCATCAGGACAGTGTTTACTGAGGTCACAAAGCGAGGACGCCGAGGGCCATTTTCCCATAGACTTAAATATTTGTTTATTTATTAAAGTGAACTCCTGAGATGAAGATTCTCTTTTGCAAGAGTGTCCTGGGCTGACAGACAGCATTACATGTACCCTAGCATGTTTTTCAATGGCAGGAGAAACAGGAGCTCCCGGAGAAAACCTGCGCAAGCACTGAGAGAACCTTCTAACGCCACACAGGAGGGCCCTACCTGGATTTTAACCCAGGACCTTCTTGCTGTGAGGCAACGGTGCTAACCACTGAGCCACTGTGCTGCTAACCACCAGTTTTTCACAACTGGAGGAGTCGCCCCCTGCTGGCCATTAGAAAGAATGCTGGTTTGAGGCACTTCGTAAACCTGTTTTTAGCTGTTTTCATTTAGCTATTTAGCAGTATTCTTATACTCCCATGTTAAAATGAACAATTAAACAGCATTAAAAAGCACATTTTAGCTGCATGCTGAGCAGGAAAATTTTAAGAAGGAAGTGTTCATATTAAGCCTCATACATTTTGTAATTACAGTTTTGCTTCAAAAACTTTCCATTTGAGTATTTCTAACCCTAATGGGTAGCACACTGTCTACATGTTGTAGCTGTGTACGGCCACTAGGGGGCACTGTCATAAACATGTGGAACAAGCAGTAATGTAGGGGTACTCTTGTTTGTTTTTGTGCTGTTGTTGTTCCTTTAGTTGAGTGGTTCCCAAACTTTTTTTGACATGCCCCACTTAAAACAACTAAAAAACACAAAAATGCACACACCCCCACCCGTGAGTTTTATCAATGAGTAACATTTAAAAAATTATCCATATTAAATTTTATTTAAATGAAGGTGCCTATTATCAGTGCCAAAAGCACCAGCAAACGTTTGTTTGTTTCTTTTTCAAATAAGAATTATATCTACTCTAAAGTGGATAATTACAGAATTCTTCACAACATCTAGCCAAGTCAGGAACACTCTCGAAGAGTTAGGTACATCACTGTCAAAATCTACATCTAGAGATGCCTTCATGAATGTAAATGGAGAGAGTATACAACAAGGTGCTAACCACTGGTAATACACTCAAGAGCAGATTACATTTTGCCAGAAGTACTGCAAAACTGATTGAATGGCCATTCACAGTACAAAAGAATAATGACTCAAAAGCAACCAAGGAGTTCCTCTACACAAAGAAATGAGATATTCTTCAACGGCCAAGTTAGTCACGTCATCTCAACCCAGTAGAGCAACTTTTCAGTTACTGAAGGAGAAATCTGAAGTCAGGGAGACGGCTGCATCAAAGGGCTGGTGGAGTCCATGGGTTCAAGATTTCAGACATTCATTGACTGCAAATGATTTTGATCCAAGTATTAAAAGCAGTCATTATATTTAAAATCATGTTGCTTTGTCCCATTACTTTTGAGTCTCTGATGGTTGATGCAGTTCTTTTGTTAAAAACCTATTGAAATCTGCACTTCAGTCACATTTTCATTGTTTCCTTGAAAATCCACTGTGGCAGTGTACAGAGGCAAAATTTTAAAAAAGTGTCAAGAACTTCTTGAAACATATCCAGCCTCTGATTTTTAATGTTAATGTTATATTTTCACGGCATGTTTCACATAGATCTAAACAAAAAATAGCTTGTCTACACAGAAAGGTAGGCAGAAATACCCCCAAAGTGTTTTCTAGTTACACTCAGAAGGAGAACTACCTTGGTACTGATTGGAGAGGTTCAGCACATGACCAACATTCAGCTGGATTTCCTCATGTGAGTAATACTGACTGCAGACTGCTGGGAGGAGGCTCACTGAGGAGGTAACCACACCAAAGTCACCATCGTGCCACCAGGGTATATTGTGAGGCTCATTAAAGTGCATTAAACAACCTCCCCTTTGGAACAATGAGAGGCCCTGGGGCCCTGAGGCAGAGCCTGAGGCTGGCTGGGACTGATATGGAGACCCAGGGGATCCTGTTCACCCAGGCCTGTCACTTCCAGACTCTCATCCTCAGCTGCCAAACTCCATTCTCCTCTGATTCTGCCATCAGCCAGTCAGCAGACGAATGCCGTCTGGACTTAAAGGAAAGGATAAAACACAAGCCTGTCAGCACGGCTCCTAAATTGCACCTACAGGAAGAAAGTGTGGATTCATGACCTTATTTTTATTACAGTATGCTGCAGATTTACAATCAAGCCTCCTTGCATTTGGTAGAGTCCACATTTGTTGTTTTTCCTCTTATTGTTATCAGGATAAAACCAAAATACCTTTATTATCAGAAACCTTACTCTTCATATGCTCTGTGTCAACAATTATTATATTTCCTGCTACTCTGGGAAATGCTGCCTAGAGAGTAAAGTGGATTTAATTAACTGGGAAAGTATCAACTGAGTACCCTAGTATGAACTTTCTGTTGTTAGTTCTTGTTATTGTTCTTGTTTGTTTTGTGCATTGTTACTACATCATGACTTCAGATGAAATATTAGCTATATTTGCATTGGTCCTTCTAAATAAGCACTAAATAAAAAATATCTAAATGTAAAATTACATCTTCTTAGAAAACATTTCCTAAATTATTTGGAAATTTCCCACATGAAGGATTATCAATGTCTGGATGTGTAAAATCAAAACATACTTTTTTAAACATACGTATTTATGTCAATATTTTAGTATTTGTTTGTTTGTAACTTTTAACGAGGAACATTAGGGTTTGGGTTTTTTTGTTGTGCAATATTTAAATTGACCTTTTTTTTCATAATTAGTGGCTGTCACCAAGAGACTACAGACTAAAAATACAGGGCTTAATTAGACAGCAGTATATTATGTGAAACTGAAATGCACAAAAATATAGTTGTTTTTTTTTTTTTTAAAAAAGGTTTATTTGTTCATGTAATTTGTATTTATTTATTTTTTTACTTGTCATTTAATTTTGTAAGGGTAGACCATTGACTTTTGGATATTTTTAATGTTTTTGAATTATTTCATCGCATTTATTTTTAATTTTGGGACATACAGTTTTTCTTTTTTTGCTTTTTTCAAGTTGTTTATTTATTTATTTTTGTCCAGTTTTTGAATGAAATCACATATTACCCCCTTTTTTGTTTCTTTTGCCTGTTGTTGTTATTTTTTTGTCTGTGTTCCGTGTCCCTGTAATGCAGCGGGTTATACATTTGCCCATTTACAAGTACCCCTGGTTCGATTCCAGATGGGCACACAAGCCCCTTTCACCATGTTGCGTCAGGAAGGGCATCCGGCATAAAACATCCTCCAAATTAAAATATGTCTGTTTTCTTTTTTCTGTTGTTTATATGAAACCTTTTTATTGTTAATTTTTTTAATATTTCTTTTTTTGTTTCCTTTTCTTTAGTTTTTGCTTTTCTGATTTTTTTGTTTGTTTGTTTGGTTTTTTTTAGATTTGTTTGTGTTCCCCTGTGACAAAATTACACCCTCTAATATTTAAATATAAAACATGGATTTTTTTTTTTTTTTTCTTTTTTTTTAAATTTTTTTTTTTTTTTTTTTTTTTTTTGTCATTTTTTTTCTTTTTTTTTTTTCCTTGTTTTG
>VUQH01000717.1:23465-35087 GCA_015106775.1 Etroplus canarensis | reverse complement strand
TTAGGTCAGTTAGGATTGCCAAAATTATTTCTATTTGCTAAATGCTGCAATAATGACAGAGAGAATATTTTAGAGAGATTTTTATTATTTTCTTCAAAGTGAGACGTTTACATACATTTCCTTAGTATTTGGTAGCATTACCTTTAAACTGTATGACTTGGGTCAAGTGTTTTGGGTATCGTTCCACAAGCTTCTCACAATAGTTTGCTGGAATTCTGGTCCATTCCTCCTGACAGATCTGGTGTAGCTGAGTCAGCTTTGTAGGTCTCCTTGCTCGCACACGCCTTTTCAATTCTGCCCCCAAATTTTCTATGGGTTTGAGATCAGGGCTTTGTGACAGCCACTCCAAAACATTGACTTTGTTGTCCTTAAGCCACTTTGTGACTATTTTAGCAGTATGTCCAGGATCATTGTCCATTTGGAAGACCCATTTGTGCTCAAGCTTCAAATTCCTGGCTGATGGCTTGAGATGTTGCTTCAATATTTGTACATGTTGTTCTTTCTTCAGTTCCAGTTCCTCCTGCAGCAAAACAGCCCCACAACATGATGCTGCCACCCCCATACTTCACAGTTGGCATGGCGTTCTCAGGTTTACAAGCTTCCCCCTATTTCCTCCAAATGTAACAATGGTCATTATGGCCAGAAGTTCCACTTTAGTTTCATCAGACCATGGGACATGTCTCCAAAAATTAGGGTCTTTGTCCCTGTGTGCGTTTGCAAACTGTAATCTGGCTTTTTTATGTCACTGTTGGAGTAAAGGTTCTTTCTGGCTCAGTGGCCTTTTAGCCCATGTTGGTACAGGACTTATTTGTCAGTGGATAATGACACACTCTTACCAGCTTCAGCCATCATCTTCACAAGGTCTTTAGCTTTGGTTCTGGGGTTGATTCTCACATTTCAGACCAAAATATGTTCATCTCTGGGACACAGAACCCATCTCCTTCCAGAGCGGTATGGCTGATGATGTTGTTTAAACTTGGGGATAACTGCTTGAACAGATGAATGTGGCACCTTCAAGCATCTGGAAATTGCACCCAAGGATGAACCAGACTTGTGGAGCTCCACAATTCTCTTCCTGATATCTTGGCTGATTTCTTTTGATTTTCTTATAATGTCAAACAAGGAAGGAGTGTGTTTGAGTGTGGCCTTAAAATATATGCACAGGTGTGCCTCCAATTAACTCAAACATTGTCAGTCAACCTATCAGAAGCTTCCAAAGCCTTGTCATCATCATCTGGGCTTTCCCACATTGTTTAAAAGCATAGGAATCTTTGTGTATGTAAACTTCTAACTTTGAAGAAAGCAATAAAAATCTCTCTAAATATTCTCTCTCTCATTATTGCTGCATTTAGCAAATAGAAATAGTTTTGGCAAGCCTAACTGACCTAAAACAGGAGAAATTTAGTTTGATTTAATTTCAGACAGAGAGAGAAAAAAATGTTTATGTGTGTAAACTTCTGGTTTCAACTGTACGTATTCACCGACTGGGGAATGAGCAACAGGAAACAAACAAAAACTAGAAATTCAGAAAAGTAGAAACAAAGTGAGCAAATGAGACAACAACAATGATGAAATGAACAAGTATGGCTTGTTTGGAAGTGTTGTCAGGAGAAAGCGCTTCTCTCTAAAAAGAACATGGCAGCATGACTAGGTTGTTGTATCTGAACAAACCAAAGGAATTCTGGAACAATGTCCTCTGGATACAAAAGACCAAAATGGAGATGTCTGGCCATAATGCACAGTGCCACATTTGGCAAAAACCAAACACAGCATATCAGCACAAGCACCTCATACCAGCTGTCAAACACAATGGTGGAGGGGTGATGATATGGGCATGTTTTGCAGCCACAGGACCTCTGGCTTTTTGCATTCATTGAGTTGACCCTGAATGGCGCCGTATAAAAAAAAGTATTCAAGCGTCAAATGTGAGGATGATGATCACAAGCACATCTGCAAATCTACAATAGAATGGCTGAAAAAGAAAAGAGATGTTGCAATGGTCTTGTTAACGTCCAAACCTCAGCCCGATTGAAATGCTGTGGTTGGACCTTGAGAGCTGTGCATAAAAAGAATGTCCACAAATTTCAATGAACCGAAGCAAAGATGTAAAGACTAGGGGGCCAAAAATCCTCCACAACGATGTAAGAGACTGATAAAGTCATACAGGACATGGTTACATCAAGTCATGGCTGGTAAAAGGTGGCTCTATAAGTCATTGAATTGAAGAGTGTATTAGTTTTCACTGCAGAACCCTTTGAGCTTTATTTTCCACATGAGTATGAGACCAAAAGTCAAACTCTTACCCCACAAAGCAAAGCATGAGTAAATAAGTGGACAGTTTAAATGAACTTCAAGGTTTTTTTGAACATCTTAAACTTTCATTTGTGTCTGTTTTGGCAAAAACGGGCTTTCAAGTTTTGTTGTTGCTCAGGAAGCTAAATATTAAGATTGGCTATTAGGCAATGGCACAAGGGAGTGCTCTTTTCAGAAGGTTTTTTTTCAAGCTGCAAAGTTACACTTCACTGCTCTTGTGGAAAATAACTAAGAAAGATACAAAGAAAAGAAAAAAAATCCTGGATTATTCATCATTCATCATTGTTTTCTGAAAATGTAATTTACAGATTACTACAAAAAACTTCTGTCAGAAATGACGTTTTCTGCAGCTTACACAAATATTGTCTGAGTGCTGAGTTTAAGAAGTTGTCAAATCTAAATTTGGAATATTCTGTGGTTTGCAAAAATGTAAACACTGCAGTTCCTCTGCAGCCTGCTCTTGGCATCTTTAATAGCAATACAACAAACATGAAACTATAATCATGATCCAGCAAATTGTGGTTTGACTAAAAACCTGAAGGCTTTTTTAGATAATGTTGCAAAAAGATAATGTTAAACAATATTGCAAAAACCACCACAGGTGTTTTTAAATTAAACGATTAAGATGTGATCAAAGTGCAGACGTTAAGGTTTAAGTCAAGTGGTTTGACAAAAGAATTGCATTAACTGTTTAGGAATTACAGCCATTTTTATACATAGTCCCACATTTTTAGTCTCAACAGTAATTGGACAATTAACTGACCTGCAGTTTCATGGCCAGGTGAGGCCTGTTCCAGATAAAATATCTGGAGTGTAAAACTTGTATTTGGTAGCTGTTCACTGAAACTCTCCATATGAGATCCAAAGAGGTGTTGATGCAACTGAAGGAGGGCATCATTAGCCCAAAAAAACAAAATAAACATATCAGAGGGAAAACAAAGACTCCAGGAGTGGCATAAACAACAATCTAGAACATTCTTAAAAAGAAGGAATGTCCTGGCCAGCTCAGCAACACCAAAAGGTCTGGAAGACCACAGAAGACAACTAAAGTGGATGATTGCAGAATTCTTTCCTTGGTTAAGAAAAATCCTTCAGAACATCTAGCACAATCAAAAAGAGTCTAAGAAGGTAGGCGTACCATTGTCAAAGTCCACAATCAAGAGACACTTTCATGATGTAAATACAGGGGGGGCAGGGGGGTGCACGAATAGGAAGACAGGATTTGACTTTGCTATAAAAACTTTAAACGAGCATGCCTGGTTCTGGCAAAAAATATTTAGATAGATGAAACTGAGATGAACCAGTCACTAGTGTTTTCTGATGATGTGAGTGCTGATATAAGTAGTAGGACGTATTCTGAAGTGTATAGAGTTATACTCACTGATCAGTGTCAGCCAAACACTAAAAAAACTGACTGGAAGATGCTTCACAGTGCAAATGGATAATGACCCAAAACATACTGCAAAAACAACCCAAGAGATTCTCAAGGAAAAGAAATGGAATATTCATCAGTGTCCAAGTCATTCATATGAGCTCAACCCAAAAGAGCAGCTTTTCAGTTACTGAAGACAAAACTGAAGGCAGAGAGACACACAAACAAGCAGCAACTGAAGGCAGGTGCAGTAAAAGCCTGGCAGAGGATCTCAAAGGAGGAAACAGCATTTGGTGATGTCCATGGGTTCCAGATTTCAGGCAGTTCACTGACTGCAAAGGATTCCCACCCAAGTCTTGTTACTTTACCATTATCAGTGCTTCATTTTAAAAGTTTCAGTGAACAGACACCAAATGCAAGTTCAACACTTGGAGTCAACTTCAGACCTATTATCTGCTCAGTTTGTCATGGAATAAACCTAGACATGACAACTGTTTGTTATTAGTTGTCCCAATAAGTTTGAGCCTCAGAAAATGTGGGACTATGACTCCAACTGGATTGAATTCCTAAACAGTTAACGCAGTTCCTTTGTCAGACCCCTTCAATTAAAGATGAAAGTTTGCACTTTTATTTCACATGAACACACTCACAGTGGATTTTAAGAGACAAAATCACTAAAACGTGCCCTTGCCTCTTAAAACGTATGGACCTGCTTTTATATATATATATATATATATATATATATAAAAACCCTTTATCAAAAGCCTTTAAGTCTCATGTGAGTTCTTTTGGTTTGTTTGTGAAAACCTAACTAAAGCTGCATTTTTGGTGATGCAAAGTTATCATATTTGAAACAATACGTTTGATTTGAGTCAGTGACACCAGTGTTTGCATATGAACCAGAAATCAGATTTTATTCCACAGAAAAAGAACAAAACTAGTTAATCTCAAAACACTTTGGAAATTTGCTTTTTTATTTTGACATCTCATTGCAGGCCAGGAAAACATACCCATCCATTAAAACGTGCCCCCTTTCTTTTACACAAAAAACAAAGTTAAAAGAACAGTATTCACCTTATCAATTAAACTTTCCACAGTGTCTTACAACATCATCAACCACTAGTCCAATTACTGCACGGTGATATTTCACTTCCATCCCAAAGACTGAGAAGAAAAAAAACAGACTGGTGCCTTGAGAAGTGATTTGTATGATCATGTTTTTTTTTAAATAAATCTTTTACAGAATAAAGACATGTATATATAAGACAAAATAATAGAACAAATTTAGAGTCGTGTCCTTGTGAAGACCAATAACAACATCATCTGTGCACACAAGTGTGAAGAGGACGCACAGCCTGGCTTCAGCACGGCAACATGCACAGCACACAAACACACACTGGCCAACGTTTCAGCTCAACACGTCCCGGCAGATAAAACCAAGAACACAACCAAATAAACAATATAAATAGCCACTAAAGGCAGAGATAAAATGAAGAACACTGACATTTCCTTTTGTTCATGGATACCTGATGAAATCAAGATCAAAATACTTCCTGTTGCAGGGTTTTTAACAAAGGGACTGGTAACAAAGTGACCCCCTGGGACTTAAAAAAAAAAAAAAAATGAAATTAAAACTTCACACTTCCACTGGCTCAGATAAAGCGACTGCAGATAACCTGTAGATGAGATGTGAGAGTATTGTCATGCTTTTATCCCCCAGGACACCTAAACTGTGTCTATGTAAACATACACGGAAAGTTATGTACATAATGTGTTTTGTGTTGCATCTGAATTGGGACAGTAAGCCCTCCAACTGTCCTCCTTCTTGTGCAGCAGTGGACCTATAACTCTTCTCTGAATTTGTGTGTGTGTGTGTTTATATGTAAGAGAGATAGTGACAGAGAGATAAAGTGAGGTGAGCAGGTGTGGTCCAGGGCCAGGAAAAGAGCATCCGATGCAGCCACGAGACATATTTACAACACTGCTCACCACAAAGGAAGAACACTGAGGAAGAGGAGGAGGAGAAGGAAGAGGAAGGGAGTGCTAAGAAATAAAAGAAGAGACAACCACAGAGACTGGAGATTGACATCCCCCTTGTGGAAATACAGTGTCACTGCCATTTACTGTCACCTACTCTAAAAAAACTTTTTTTAAATATATTTTTTTAAATATATATTTTAAAACAGATGTTGCATCCCACCTCTTTGGTAATCTCTTGGGTGACTTTAAAATTAGCCAAGAATCAGCTGATTTACATACTCACATACACTTTTTTGCAAATTAACTAATAAACATATTTTCTGACACTCTTGGGAGTTTTCGTATTTTTTTTAAACTTTCATTGTAAAAACAAAGCACCAGTCTTGTGTTGAAAAACATAGTTCATTATCAATAACAGGCTACTTTCAAATCCAAACTGCTGCTCTCACACCCACACCAACAGCTCTTGATGCTGCTGCTTCTTCACTGAAGAGTTCCAGTTCAAATGGCGCATCTATGACACCTCCTCTTTACATAATGACTACAGAAAAAGGTGGCATAAAAACACGGAGGCTAAAGAAGTCATCAATATATATTTGTAGGCTTAAATAAAGAAAGATTTCTTTAAAGCTGCACTAATCAATATTTTTATCAAGTATGAAACACATGTATGTAAAATGTATTGGGATAGATGAGGCATTTGAGCACTGTTAGAGATAAATATTTATGCTAAAAAAAATGCCAGCCAGTAAATGCAAATGATGTTAAGAAAAGTCCACTTGTTAAGAAGTGCATTCTTTTTAATGGCCACTGGGAGGGGGTCCTCTGGTTGCGGCTTTGGGTTGTATATTATTAGTCTATAGGAAAACAACCCTCAGCTTCCTCGCTTCGTGACCTCAGTAAACACTTCCCTGATGAATTCATAGGCTTAATTGCTAGTTTTAGGTCATACTGTATAAAACATTAAGTTTATTTTTTAAATTCATTATTGGCCTGACACAGTTTCACAGTCAAATGGACCCATTTACTCATAATGAGATCAAGCAATGAGCAGCATAAGTATGACTGTATTTGTCATTTTTAACACCATCTATACTTGAACCCATATATCAAGACCGGTGACGTGACAGCTCTCTTGATTGATTTCTGCTTTTGTTTTTGATTAGTTAAAGCAGCTTCAGGGGCACCCGTGGACTTCCTTCTGTAATTTGAAGGTTTTCTACCATAGGTCTCTCTCTAAAAGATGTGGTCAACTTTGTTGATTGGATGTATTTAACCCTAACCATAGTTTTTCTAAACCCAGTCCTAAAGTTTTTCTGCCTTAACGCAACCAAACTGACAATTGGATAGAAAAAGAAGGGTGACTGCCAGAAAGTCAGAAGAAACCTCTCCCAAAAATGTTAATTTCTTTATGTAAGCATGTAATTGTGAATAATGTGTAACTTTATCAGTAAGGACGTGGATATGCTATACTCAAAAAGCTAAGACTAATCCATAGGAAAAGTTGTTATAAATCATTTTTATCTTGAAAATGAAAAGTTTTCTGCGATTGTCCAAGACAGTCAATATCATGGCAGCTTGCCTGAGTTCAAAGGCCATGTTCCAATCAATTATTGCAGCTTTAAAAATGCTTTTGCACCATTTTAGGAAGAAGCTCATGTTTTTCAGCAGTGCAAAGAGCTTGTCAGTGTGGGCAGCCACAGCAAACACCTTTCCCTCCACAGGCACTCTTTTCAGTCTGTAGCAACACCTTTTATTGGCCTTTTGCACATGTACAAGTAGAATTCTCCATAAGTAGAACTATACAGCAAAGTGCATGGAAGGAACAGTACAAAAATACCTCTGAATTGATCTCTGCAGCAACACGTTTTTTTTTTTGTTGGTTTTTTTGCCTTTTTTCAGATTTCTGATTGAAAAGGTGAAAACTTGAGTGAGACCAAGATATCAGTAAATAAATAAAATACAATGTCATACTTTTACCTAGGCAAGATACATAACTCTTAGAAATGTGAAGACATCGTTCCTTTATATATTTTAACCCCCCCTCCCCTCCCACTTAGCCACAGCAATCCTCTGTTATTAGAGCAGAAGGTGACCACATTTAAACAAATATTCAAAATATACAGAAAATATGGAAATATAGTATATATAGATACGTTTAGAGTACAGAAGTAATGTTCAGGGCAGTTTGACCATGTTCAGTGTCCACCTCTTCCTCTGCTGTTTGAATGGTGATTTATCTGCCAGTATGAACGGTTACGGTTGCTCCTCACTTTCTTCTTCATGTGATTTCTGAGAACTTTGCGGTGCTCCTTAGGAAACTATGCAAATAAAAATAAATACTATGAATCCATCCCACAGTCATTCAGCAACATATTTCCATTTTCATTATAATCATTTGTAATTCCTTAGATCTGAAAATAGTTCTTTGATTCCTCTTTGTGTCTGTCTCTGTTCATTTTTTTGTTTTGTTTATTTTTGCATTTTTATCCCCAAAATACTTTTCTTTTTTTTTCTTTTTTAAAAAAAGTCATTCTAGTCAGATGTTGAGAAAAATATAGACCTCTGATTAACTCAACTCCCTCCAGATATAAGACTGCAGTCTCTTCCAGTGGAATGCAGGACCACCTCTTGGCATCACCTTCTGCTTTACTTGGTGGTAACCCAATCCCAACTGTAAGCACACTCACACAGGCTTGGGGTCTTTCCTGTATCAGCCAGGCCTGTGGGCACTAGAGGGCAGGATAAACAGCTCCTAGCATCCTTACAGAAGGGGTTGAGGGAGGGAGAGAGGGAGGGAGGTGTATCGGAAAACCCTGGGTTTGCCTCTCCTGTCCTTTCATTCCATACAGGACTGACCTAAATTCCACAGGGAGAATTCACTCTTTTACCTCTGAAGTTGTACTTTAAACCCCTGTATGTTTGTATTCTGTCACACTGGTGCCTTCTCTACTTAGAAGCCCTCTATATGACAGTAGGCCTCCAAACTGGAGAAGAGGATGTAAAGGAACCAGAGGCTGAAAAAGAAGGCTGACGTGGCCAGTCTGTGTCCCCGGGGCCCACCCAGCTCTCCCCCAATGTGGGCCCGGCGCCGGTAGAGCAGCACTGAGATGGCCAGGAAGGCGAAGATGGTGAAGAGAGTGACAGAAAAGGCCAGCGAGCCAGCTTCCACCACAAACGACTTCCCTTGCATGTGCCAGTAAATGGCTGCCACTGACCAGGCCATGCCGATTCCCAGGAAGACATTGACTGCGTTGCTGCCAGTCACATTCCCAATGGAGGCATCTGCGTAGGTGTCCTGGACTGCCGCTACCTTACTGGCAAAGGTGTCTGCAGGAAGAAACCACCCGTCATTAATATTTTAATTTGATTTTTTTTTTAAAATTTTAAATACTGATTAATCTCCAAACTCAGAACTGACTGAATTTACTCCACTGCAACCCCTCCAACTCTTCATGCAGACTTTGTAGCTCTTTAAGAGAAAGAACCCTTAAATGTAGGCTTAAACAGAACACCTTTTACTTAATTTCAAGACTCTGGGATCATCTGAAAAATGCAGAAATGACTCATAAAATAAGAAAAACAGCTGATTTTGATTTAGATTTCAGAGCCATTTAAACATGGTGAACTGTTACCTTGATCATTATAGAATAATGATCAGGAATATAGCTAATATTCCTAGCTGCCAGCTGGCAACTGGCAGCTAGGAATATTATTCTAGCTGCCAGCTGTCTGTCTGCGACAGACCGGCGACCTGTCCAGGGTGTACCCTGCCCTACGCCCGATGACAGCTGGGATGGGCTCCAGCACCGCCCCGCGACCCTGAATTGGATAAGTGGAAGATGATGAATGAATGAATGAATTCCTAGCTGGGGACTTTCTGTGTGGAGTTTCCACGTTCTCCCTTTGATTGTGTGGATTTCCTCTAGCTTCCTCCCACAGTCCAAAGACATGCATGCGAGGTTATTTGGGGATTCTGAATTGGCCGTAGGTGTGAATATGAGTGTGATTGGCTGTCTAGCTCTCTGTGCTAGCCCTGCAATAGACTGGCAACCTGTCCAGGGAGCAGACCACCTTTTGCCCTATGACAGCGGGAATAGGCTCCAGCCCCACAGCAAACCTGAATTAGATAAGCGGAAGAAAATAGACAGACGGATGGATGGATGAAAGAAAATGAATAGCATGGATCCCTAAACAATGAAAAATAAGTTGGTGTTTCCAAAAGTGAAGATGCATTTCCAGTAAGTACTGTTATCTCTCTGATTGTGCTCCAGCTTCCAGTTTCCTGAAGAAGATAACCATGCTAGAACGGATTCTCCAATGACTGATTTGCTTTTCCACAAAATAACCTTTAAAGTTAGAGCTTCTTTTGTGCACTGGGACTGTTTGTTCAAATATATTTATATTTTTTTTCACAATGGATTCAGTTATATCTTATTAATGCCACACATAGGACCTTTAATAACAGAAAATGCTGATGCAGACCGAGTTTTTGGTGACATATTGCTCCTGTCGGGGGAAAATGTCATTTTGGAGGAAATAAGAATATCAGGAATCTCGATGACAAAGCATGTTTACTATGTGAGCCCATGAAGTCAAAATTTTCACAACAAAAATATAAGCTGCATATCCATCAAATGATATAAAAAAAATAATGAACACAATTCCAGGGCACAGATCTATATGTAGTAAACATCAGTGGATTGAAAATGACACAATCTCTTCAAAAACAGTTCATTCTGCTATTCCTGTACTCACCTGGGACTGATGTGCCGAGTGCCACAAAAACCACAGCCGTGACAGAGTCCTTGAGGCCAATGGTGCAGCCGAAGTGAGACGCCAGGTCACCAATGACAGCTGTGAGCAGGCCAATGATAATGATAGAGACAATGAAACAGGCCCAGCCGTTCAGGTAGTCCGTGGGAGGAACACAAGCAAACAGGACCTTCCAGAAGACGGTGAGAAAGTGCATGACGTAGTCGAAACAGGAGGGCAGCCGTTCTTCCCCTGTGTCCTCCTCGTCCTCATCTCCTGGGAAGAAGTGAGACCGAGCGGGGGGAAGACGGAGGGGGTAAAATAGGATAGGAAAGTATCAAGGATGGATGGAAAGATAGCAGAATATTTGGACAAAGATAAAGAGAGAGCCATGAAGGAGGAGAAGTAAATATTAAGTCAGGGGACAGGGAGCAATGAAGAACAGAAAGTAAGAGGATGAGGAAGCAAAAGGGAGTGTGACAAAGAAAGAATGATGACAGATGATGAAGCAGAAAGTTGAGAGCGAGCGAAGAGGATAAAGATCCAGAGAGGAGTTGGAAAACAGTGGTGAGATAAAGGATCCACAAAGTAGATAAGGGATGACAGAGAGGGGAAATAAGAGAACAGCATTTACTTAAAATGGCATGTCAACTTACTTGTCCGCATGAGACACTATCAATTCAGACAGAGGATAGCGTTTATATACTGGCTGAATAACTGAATTTTAGGTTAGCATATACTCTCAGCCTTTGGATTCGAGTTTACAGGTGCTGAATACACGAGAGCTGTAGGAAGAAAGGACCCAAATGCAGGACAACAGGGGGAGGCACAAAATTTAAATGACAGCACAGAAGGTAGCAAGAATGACACACAGGGAATGGCCTGAGGTGGATTTGAATCCAGGAGCCTGCAGGCTTCAGCATATGGATTTCATGCTAAACTAGGTGAGCCACTAGCACCTCAAAAACATAACATAGCATACAATTTAATGTTGACACTTCAAGCTGAACCAAAGGTCAAGCAAACAGGCATGAAATAAATCAAAACTACAAAACGTGGGAAATTTAACTAGGAAGAGGCTAAGGAGCTTGACTCTTTGAAGCACAAAGACAATCTGGCACCAGAGAGTGTCACATAGTAGGTACACACACACACACACACACACACACACACACACACACACACACACACACACACACACA
>VUQH01000717.1:0-23091 GCA_015106775.1 Etroplus canarensis | reverse complement strand
TACCCAATCTAGTCTTGAGACAAATGAACTACACCTAGTGTTTCAGTAGCCTGTAGATTTTATATACGAGGTTATCAATCTCTCAAATTGCCATGGAGGTTCAGTTCACTGCTTCAGTTCATTGAGACTTGTGGGCATTTGTTTTTGGCACGGCTATCTTAAGGTCCTGCCACAGAGGTCTGGACTTTGACTAGACCATTGCAACACTTTGATTCTTTTCTTTTCCACCCATTCTGTTGTAGATTTGCTACTGTAATCCTTGTCCTGTTGCATGACCCAGTTATGGCCAAGTTTTAGCTGTCAAACAGATGGCCTCACATTTGACTCGAATACTTCTTTAAACAGAGGAGTCAGTCACTCAGTTTCTGACTCAGTTAATTCAAGGTCCCCGGGTCCTGTGGCTGTAAAACAAGCCCAAATCATCACCCCTCCGCCACTGTGCTTGACAGTCAGTATGAGGTGCTTTTACTGATATACTGTGTTTGGTTTTTGCCAAATGTGGCGCTGTGCATTATGACCAAACTTCTTCATTCTGGGTTTGTCTATCCAAAGGACAACAACCTTACCATTCAAAGCTAAGCTGTGCTCCCTGGTTCTCTTTAGAGAGAAGAGGCTTTCTCCTGGCAATTCTTCCAAACAAACCACACTTGTTCAGTCTTTTTCTAATTGTGCTGTCATGAATGTTAACACGTTAACTGAGGCCTGTAGAATCTGAGGTGAAGCTCTTGGGGTTTTTTGGACTTTCAATGAACATTACATAGTCTGACCTTGGAGTAAATTTGCTGGGACATTTACAACAGGCAAGATTATGGCATTGTGTTCACACACCTGAATGTTCCAGACCAGCAAACTGCCAAAACTTCTGATTTTATAGAGGTGGTCACACCTCTGTAAAATCTTACAGATCATCTAATCAAGTGCATTTGATTAGCAGTACCTGGCTGCTACTTACCTTCTTAATTCCTTTTGCAAGCAAATTATACTTAATTTTTTACAGGGTTGCATGGAGTCCTGTGAAAACTTTCTTTTTTTCACATGACTGTATGTAAACCCTACCATATTAGAAAAGCAGTGCTCATTAAAAACCAGCTACCATTGGTGTAACACTTGGATAACATAAGAAGAATTTGTTGGGGCTGAACTCAGTCCTTTTGTTTTGCAGGATGACCAAACAGTCACAGAGCAATTTCCCAGATTCTGTCACCAGTGAGCACGAGCAAGAAACTGAACCCTGCTCTTCACAAGTGCCTCTAGATAAAAGCGTCATCTCAACTGCTAAAAATGTCCGTGGTCACCCTGTTCAGGTGAAGGAGAAGGGCGTCATCTGTGTCCCAGCACCTCAAAGGAAACTTAGCAGAAAGGCAGGGACACTGTCATGATTCAAAGTGTCAAGCCATGTGAACTGCATACATTTTTCAGTCAGTGTGGATCATGAAAAAATAAAGAGCATTGCAGGATTAAATATTTCAGCAGCAAAGTGACAAACCGAGGCCTTCACGGCGCTCACTACATAGTGGCTGTGACTGCAGGCTGCTACTGCATTTTGACGTGATGGATGAGGCTTCAGTTGTGTACATGAGATTATTCAAGAGCTTTGCTTTCACTGATATGACTTTTTGAAGATGCATAGTGACACCGATATTTTTAGACTGGAGCTGTGGTAAGCATTATTTGTATCTGATTGGTCTCTTTCTTGAAGTTAAATAATTAAATACAAAAATTGTTAAAAGGCTAAACAAGTTCAATTATTTAACTGGCTTGACCTAACATTTTGGGAAATGCACTCTTTCACTTTATTCATGCATTGCAACATGTAAAATTCTTATATTGAAATAATGTTTAAAGCTGCATAAGTGTCCAATCCCCCACAGTCAGAGCAGATTACATTACCTGCACTGACTGTAATGGCCTCCATGAACTGGTCTCTCCAGGAATTTGTTCCCACCACCAGAGCCAGGTTGGTCTTCTTTATCAGCTTATCCACTGTGCTCTGCAAGATAGAACACCAAAACACGAATCAAATCCATCCATTATTTAGTGTCAGAGTTTATATTCTACATCCATGGAGCCTCTTGAACAAAATTCATGAACTTCACCACATGATGGCAGTGCCTTCCAATTCCAGGCAACTGAAACCCCTGTTTGAAACATGACCAAAAAAAAAAACCCCACAAACACACACAAAAAACCCACACACCAGAAACAAACATGGAGGGTATTTTTGGGCAAGGATGGTTGAATGAATAAATCTATGTGGGATGGGAGGCATCTGAAAAGCAACAGAAATCAGAAATCTGTTGCTGTGATTTCATGCCAGGTGGCAGCTGAATTGGTTATTATGATCTATTTGGATTACACTGAAAACACTGTCTTATAATGATCAGGCATCTCAAGCTGCGTTCACACTGTTTGAAAAGTGACCTTTCCCACCTTAAACTCGTATGATTCCTCAATAATGACTTCCAGCTTGGAGTGTTCCCCCAGCACCGGCTTCCCCATTTCTGCGATGCGCTTGGCTTCCTCCTCATCTGAAGACAGCTTCCTGTCTGGTACATCTGAGCAGAGGATGCAGGAGGGAGCAAAAGAAAAGGAAATCACAGTGAGAAAGATGACAATCAAAATAAAATAGATGTAGATGTATGTTGTGTTGCACTTCAGAGCACACAAAGGAAACATCAGAAGGTTGCATTATTTGTATCATGTTTCACACTCAGGCTATAAGAAAGAGACACAACTTTCTATATGCAGTGTTTAAGCAATATCTCTGAAAAACTAAAACATCCTTCGTGGTAAAACCTAAAAACTGCCTCTGCACTGGATTTGGTAGTGTGGCAAATTTGCTGCATAAAGGTTAGACAAACGTATTCTTCATTGATCGCAACACAAACTCAGCCAAGGCAAATATTAGATGCAAAAATTTTCCATTATTCCTTTTTTATCCACAGCTGTTGGATTTTACAATGATTTCATACTATAACCCAGCATTTTATTAGGAAATCATTAATGCTTTCTGGTTAGTCTCATGGGTATCCACTGTATGCCAATATATCCACCTCTAAAAGTTCTTCCATCATCCAAAAACAATGTAGCTTTAATTCAAGCTCACTTCAGCTGACTGGAAGGGACTATTTAGTTTAGATCTGTCATAATGAGTGACTTTATCATGATGACTTGTTTTTCTTGTATTTCAGAGACAGACATCCCAAAACCTCAACAATTTATAATCTTACATAACTCTGCATCAGTGTCCACTTCTGAGCTTTAAACCAAATTACATGATCTTTACATGGCAGAGTGGAGCTTGTTCATCTGTCAGCGAGATGAAAGTTGTTGGTCTTCAAATTCAGAGGATGATATGATTTTACAGTTGGGAAAAGGTCAACAGATTCATCTCAGTGACAGCAGAGCAGATCCAAACACCAACGAAGACTTTGTGATATGGTAGAAAGTTCAGAAAAATCAGTGGATCTTGGGTTAGAATTAATTTATCAACCTTGTCATCAGGAAGAATGAAGTCAAGATTTTACAACTAAAACTCAGTGCCCTAACAAAAAAGCTGTACAGCTTCCTTTTGGGGGGCATCCATTTTTGTGCTTCTCTTTATCTTCTGCCATATATACAGTACACAGTTACACTGTTACTTATATTAAATATGCCCAAAGTTTTAAGTAATCAGGTCAGCAAATGTGCAGGTAATCCCTGTGAGACAGAAGCTCTAAACATTTTAAACCAGGGGTGTCAAACTCCTTTTAGTTAATGAGTCACATGCAGCCTAATTTAATGTCACGTGGGCTTAACCCCTGCAGATTTTTCCCTTTCTTTAGGTGTAAAGAAGCACAATCTGAAAATGTTCACCTGGGCCCATTGCCAAGATTTAAAAAAAGCTGAAACAGAGCACATCCTTTAACCCACTGCTTTAATTTCATGTTAAACTACTTTTCTTATTTAGTAAGATAATTATTTGCAAAACAGATAAGTGTAGTTTTAACAATATTTCTCAGATTTTCACACTCATTCTTTCCTTAAAACTTTTATGAATCACACAACTTTTCTAATTGTAGAAATACTTTAAGCTTTGTATGCATTCCCAGTCCCTGTGTAGTGATGTTGGCATTGCCACAAAAGGATTAGCAGTGCATTTTATGGATAAACTGTAGAAAGCACTTTCCTATCTTCTGTGCAATTTTTTTCTTTTTCCAAAACCATTTAGTGGGCCAAATCTGACTCTTTGGCAGGCTGGTTCTGGGCCCCATGCCTTATGTTTGACTCCTGCTTTAAGCAATTTCTGACAGTTTTTTCTACTTGTATCTCTGTATTTCTACCACTATCTCTGTATGATGCCAAAGCCAGTGAAAGTTGATATCCTCAGTATGGTCATCTCAGGCACACCGCTCTAGCTGTTCACACACTTGCTGTTTGTGAGGGACAGCCAATCAGAGGAAGGTTAAGCTGAAGTTAGATGAGCTAAAACAGCTTCGTTCATACAGTGTACAAACTAAGGGGCTGCACCAAGGCCCAAAATAAGTAAAATAAGGAATATTAGGAAATGCGAATCATACAAGGCTACTCTAATAAGCATGATAGGTTCACTTTAATCATAATGTGGAAGCACTGACGAATTAGTGCCCAATCAATGCCTTGTGTACTTTTGCTTAGGAAAACAATGCTTTACAGAGCTCCTAAGTGCACTGCACACTACAGAAAGCCTCATAACATCAATCCTATGCTGTTCAACTCTATCTAGAAGGAGCCGTTGTGCATCCAAAGGCCTCTCATCCCTCTCTGTGTGTGACACCCCCACTGAGCCACCTGGTGCTGAGACCCTGTCATCTTTTATATGAGCCCAGAGTCCCAGCCTGCTGCTCTTTGCTGACAACACACTTACCATTAAATATTAACATTGCCATTAACGATCACAGCCAAGTCCCCTTGATAGGAGGGCATGTTTGCCAGCGCGCACACACAGGCATGCATAATATACCAGTGTGTGAGTGCCTGCACTCCCACAAACACACACTTTTAAGCTAAATCAATTACACACACATGACTGTGCGAACCCTGAAGTCCTGACAGGATTTCTTTTGCTCATGTTTAAAATTTGATTATCCAGTCATTCCTTTGCACTGCTCTGCACCACTACATGATACAGTTTGCTTGACAAGGATGGGAAATATAATAATAACACAATCACTCAGAGGTAATTAAATTTCTAATTTCAGGACTTCAGGTTTTTATCATGATTGTTATCAAGTGTTTGTACCTTACTTTTGACTGGAGAACATAATTTATGGATTTATGATTAATAATCCCTCTGATGAGCATACAAAACCATCATTAAGTGAGGGAGAGAGCTTCAAAGGAGCATGTATTGTGTGTAACAATGACAGCAGATGAGGACACGAGTGTGGGCATGCAATTTATTTATATCAAACCTCTCAGTGTATCAGTTCAGACTTAGAATCTTTAATCGTGGCAAAATAGGATGTTGTAATTTGGATTTCAGCTCATTTAGGCCTGATGCGTAAACCACACCACACACAGAGGAGGTGATGTTAATAGAGTTTCTTATAGAGAAGGAATGGACAACTTACCATCAGCTAACAACAGGGCTATTGAGAAGAGGAGGGAGGGAGGAGGAGTAAGAGGAAGAAGAGGGGAAGGAGGAAGGCATGGAGAAAACAGAAAATGCAATGAGTAATGGAAATGCATGAAAGAAACATAGATAAGACAGAAAGCAGGTTAATAATGAGAGAAATGTGATGGCATTAGAGAATGGCTTTGTATTGACCCTGAGGTGTGACCAAACATTCGATCGGCTGAGGAAGAGAAACGATTACGGCGCTTTGTAGCTTTTTACAAGCATTTATCAGGTTTATTAAGAGAAAAATGTTTGATAGAAATCAACAAAGCTCCAGCTATCATTTTAACATCTATTTCAAGTTTTTTGGTCAGATATGTGAGTATGGCAAAAATATCATTACACATCAACACTTATTTAACAAATTCAAAATGAAGTATCAAACCAGTAAATGTATTTTCCTAAATCACTAAATCAGACATCCTCTGCATCATTATTATGATATAAAAATATAAAATTCATAGTAAATTAGGCTCTGCCAACAAAAGATTGAATAAGATAAATAAAAATAGTAATACCATTAAAAAATAATGTGCACATTATTCCTCTGAAACAGATTAATATACCCATCCATTACAAATCTGCAAATTGTGGAATTTAACACTTCTATATATACTGCCTTATGGAAAAGCCAGAGTTGCTACTGTCAATATGGTGAAGATGAGAGGAATTTATTTGGCAGCTTCTGTTAGAGGGTGTGGGCTGAGAAAAACAACAACAAAACCTGCATCAACCTGTCACGAATAGCTGCCAGACAGCCTAAAAACCTTCTGAGTGTGTAAAGAGTTTTAGTGTGCCATGAAGGCCTACACACAGTTTTTTTTTATACTCTGCAGAGATTCAAATTCTCATCAAGAGCAGTCATTCCTTGTGAAATTTTGGAGCCTTTATGAAAATGGGGTCTTTAAATAGGTTGAATTTAGTGAAAAATATTTCAGTGGTTGGCAATTTTAACCTGCAATAATTGATATTTGGCCCCTCAGTTCCCATGAAGCAACTGAAAATGCAGTGCTGACAAATTACTGCCTTGTAGATGTAATGTAGAAGCAAAATATTAATTGAGAGTTTCTAGTTAATACACTCACAATCACTTCATTAGTTATACCTGATCAACTGCTTCTTAACACAAATAACTATTCATCCAATTCCATGACAGCAACTGAATACATTTAGACGTGGTAAAGGCAACCTGCTGAAGTTCAAACTAAGCGTCATAACGGACAAGAAAGGTAATTTAAGTGACTTTGAACATGGCTTGGCGCCACGTGGGTCGATCTGACTATTTCAGCAACTACTGATCTACTCATACATTCATCTCTAGGGTTTATAGAGAATGGTCCAAAATAGAGAAAATATTTAGTGAGCATCAGTTCTCTAGGTGAAAATGCCTTGTTGATACCAGAAGTCAGAGGAGAATGGCCAGACTGCCTCAAGCTGACAGGAAGGCAACAGTAAGTCACCACTTGTTACAGCTAAGGTATGCAGAAGAGAATCTCTGAAAGCACAACACACGAAACCTTGAAGCGGATGGGCTACAGCAGCAGAAGACCAGACTGGGCGCAACACCTGTCAGCTCTGGACAGGAAACTGAGGTTCACCGAAACTGGATAACAGATGACTGGAAAAACTTTGCCTGGTCTCACGAGTCTCAATTTCTGCTGTGACATTCAGATGGTAGGGTCAGAATTGGCATAAACAACATGAAAGTATAAATCTATCCTGCCTTGTGTCAATGGTTCAGGGTGCTGATGGTGGTGTAATGTTGCGGCGATATCTTTTTGGCACAGGTTGGGCCCCTTAGGACAACATGAGCACTGCCGAGTGACATGACATTAAGTTCAATGTACCCAAATGACCTCCACACAAATCTCAGTCTAATAGAGCATCTCTGGGACATGGTGGAACCTGAGATGGATAGGAAACTGACAAATCTGCAGAAAATCATGTCAATATGGATCAAAATCTCTGAGGATTGTTTTCAACGCCTTGTTGAATCTATGCCATGAAGAATGAAGGCACTTCACAAGGCAAAAGGGGGTCTAACTCAGTACTAGCAGGATGTAACTAATTTAGTGGCCAGTGAGTGTATATTTATTCACTTTGCTCTGTTCTTGTGCACAACCAACTAGCTGCAAAAACTGTTGTTTTGTGCACAATGAAGTCATAACCAGTATGCATCTGCTGTTTGGTGCTGAGCAGGTATTACATTCTGGCTCTGCAGAGCTTTGTTGTCTTTTGGAGTTTGCAGGATTTTACACAAAACAAGGAGCTGAATAATACTAATTATACTCAGTTTACCACATTTTTTTTGGAGCATTTTAAACTCCTGGTCTTGGATCATAATACCTTAGCTAGAGCAATAAGGGAATATCTCCACATGAATTTCTCTGAAAGGTTTCTTCCAGGTTTTCTTCTCTTTTTAGCAATTCGAAGCCCCGTCTGCTATCTGGCCACCTAAAAAATTTCGTAGAACCATGAAGTTGTGATTAAGAAATGATATTTCTTGGTATATGTTTGGTACAAAGTAGAAATGTATACACATGCTCAAATATTCTTAGTCAGATGTGGTGTTCTGTAAAATGATTATGAAAATGTCTCTTGCAGCTGCTCAGAAATATCACTCTCCTTTCTTTGCATTTTGATTTGACTCAGCCTGGTTGTTTATCTGCATTCTGTAGCTGCAGATCTGTGACACACTCAGATGCCCTCGGCAAAGTTTAAACCGTAACTAAATGAAATCATAAAGAAAAAAAGTAAATCCGGCAAGAAAGATAATTACATGACAAATTACACCATTAGTGAATGAAGAGCTAGGAGAAAGCCTTCCTATGCTTTTCAGCTTCTAGAAATTCACGTGGACAGCTCTAGCTTCTGATGTCTTCATGTACATTTCTCCTCAAATTCATAAAGCAAGGATCACATTTTCACATGACTAAAGGAATCAGAGGATCAGAAGGATCAAACAAAGCTGTCTGCATTCTCAATGAATGGGGCAGCTCCTTACTGAAACCTCTTCCATGAGACATGATGCTAATTAACCTGTTTGTGTTTGGAAGCACCATATCAACTTCCTAAATCAAATACAGTCCACAGTTAATTATCATTAGTAGCTAAGTGCATTAATTGCTGTGGGTGACTTGTTTCATTATCATTAGTGGTCACCGAGCTATGCTGATCTTAAGCCAAGTGTTGTGTCCTGCTGTGGTGGGTTTGACTGTCCACACCCTGGTAAGTAATAACAGGATGCCATTTAAAAAAACTTGGGAAGGCAGCAGCTAACATTTCCACATTCAGATGCAGAGACTACACCCCACAAGTACACATTAAAAGCACATGCACAAAAACATTGGGCCCGGCAAAATGGCTGTTGTTATCTCTGATATGCATTTGTTTGCCAGTAATTGTTTTGGATACCCAATTAATTATTCACGCTTATCACAACCGACAGTAATGTCTACAAATTTCAAAGGTTGTCTTTGGTTAAGAAAAAATTTTTCCTTTTAAGAAAGGAGTATTTTTGCTTGTTATTTTGTTCATTATAATTTTATCTTAGGGAAACCTGCATCTAAATGTTGAATTTTTTGTGATATAAATAATTATGGCTTATTAATGGAGAAGAGCAGTGCTTTGATTACAAGGGTCATTGTTGAGTTTTAATTTTTAGTTTTGCAAACATGCATACAAATATCATTACCAGTTGGTGTATCACTGGCTTCTAAAAATATATAAAAAATCAGTTCAGTGTGTGTACAGATAATAGGTACCTCTAGCGATGAGCAGTTAACTGTTAGGAGCAAAGGAAGAAGTGACATGGAATTTCTTAGGTGCCATAAAAACTTCATTGAGCAGGAGATCAAGGTGATTAGACAGATGAACAAAATGCTAGATTTTGATTCAACAAATTGCTGCTTGTTTGTGCATGAATGCTCCTTTGCCTTAAGAAACCTTTTAAAAGAAAACTCTAACCTGAACCGCAACAACAAATAATACTGTAGATTTTTTACCTCAAGCCCTGATATTTAAATCTAACCAAGATAGTTTTGTGGAAATATTATTACCACATTCTATGGATCAAATGCTGCTGATTGGACCAACTGATTATATAGTCAGTGTGTGACCTCAGTTATAGAGAATGGACTGGAAAATTATATTTTTTTAAGTAAACAAGCTGTAAAGGCAACATGATAAGAATAGTCAAAACATTTTTGGGACTGTTTTCATGAGGAATATCAACATAATATTTTGACTTTGTGAGTCTGCCTTAGGCTATTAACACTCTCCTAGATATCTTTTTTCTATTTTCTATGGATAAATTTTGAACTATTTTCACTGCATGCACAGGCCCACATGCCAAAAATGGAACAAACACTCACAGATCTACAGCCAGACACATAAACAGTAGTGTTTTAAAGGCAGTGGACTGGCAGTACTGACTGCACTCACAATCCAGAGTGCTTTCATTTCACCAGGAATACAGCTGTGATAGG
Organism: Etroplus canarensis; assembly: GCA_015106775.1. NCBI lineage: Eukaryota > Metazoa > Chordata > Actinopteri > Cichliformes > Cichlidae > Etroplus > Etroplus canarensis. The sequence continues at coordinate 12,966 of VUQH01000717.1, read as the reverse complement.
GAAGATTAACGAAAGAGATGTAATTGTAGAGGTGGAAGAGTATGTGCGAGTGTGTGTATGAGTGTGTAAGTGGACGGCTAGGGTGTGGTGTCTGTGTTTAACTGTCATCATCGGCATGCTCCCCTGTGTGCTGTGGCTCATCAAATCTGTCTCGCTACAAAAGAGTGAGTCCTCCTCTGGCTGTCGCACGCATCTGGACTCTGAGACATGGCGTCAATATGGCACAAAGGGAGTGCGTTCTCCCTCCTTAGCTTATTAAGACAGAATCATCATTTGACTTATTAGGGCTACTGTGGTTGCTAAGGGTGGAGATGGATCTGAGAATGTGCTGGGAGTGCTGTAAGTGACTGGGTGAAGGGATGTATGTATGTATGGATGGAGGACAACAGGATAAAATGAGGGAGAACTGCATGCCTGCACAGGTATGTGAGATGGTTAAATGGATTTATGGTGCAATAACAGAAGAATAGAAATGCGTGATTGCAGGAAAAGGAAGAGTAGGAAGGGAAGCAGGGATTGCAAAAGAAATTGAGAAAGCAAGGATGGAATATGCCAGAGGTATTAAAGGATAGACTCTGAAGGGGTGGATGGATGAACACTGACAGGAACTTTTAGAGGAGGGGAGTAGTGGATATGATGAGGAAAAGAAGGACAGAGATGCAAGGATTATTGAATAGATGTATGAAAGGCGTGGGTGGATGGATGAAGAAATGGGGAAAAAAAGATAAGTAATCTCTTGAATGCAGGGAAGAAGAACAACTTGGTGAGTAGTTTTATGGCTGGATTGGCAGAAAAAAGCGAGAAGTTATAGAGGAACCAAAAATATAACATTGGAGAAACATTCAGGAAAGGATAGGAAGTTAGAAAAAGAACACTCTGGTCACAACCAAAGCAAGAAAAAACAATATTAGGAATACAAAAGAAAAGATGGTAATCTAAGTGAATGAACAAATGAGCAGGCCGACAGATGGATGCCTGTGGGGGTTGGAAGGATGGATAGAGACTAACAGACCTACGAAGGGCTGAAGGTGAGTGATGCATGAGTTGTCTGATGGATAGAAGAGGTACAGAATGAGGAATATTGATCTTTATACTGAAAGATGGATGGAACTGGAGACAAAACAATGCGAGAACAGACTATGGAGCAAAGGATGGATTGCAGATTCTTAATAATGAAAAGACCACGGCAAATAGGAAAAGATGGAGCATAAATTTAGATGATGAAGCATTAACTGGTGGGGAAAGAGGAGTGGAAGGTGGAGAACATTTCATGACAGGAAGAGTGAATTGATATATGGAAAAATATAGAGTATAAGAGATAGATTTATAGGGGGATAAAAGCTAATAAAATACAAATACAATTCAACCTCATGCTGGCCCTGTTGGCTGGCCAGGTTATTTGGCTGCATTATCTGAGAACCACAGTGGTCTACAAAAAAAACATGCTGCTTAAAAAGCTAAAAAGGACTACTTGCAGGATGTAAAGTAGAGACCATGTAGCAAAGGGATCACATCAACCAACCAATGAATGAACCCTTGTGAATGACCACCCCTTCATTAGATACACCTTGCAAATGTTGGGTTGGACCACCCTTTTGTCTTCAGAACTGCCTTAATTTTTTGTGGCATAGATTCAAACAGGTGCTGAAAACATTCCTCTGAGCTTTTGGTCCATGTGAACATGAAAGCAGCCAGTAGTTTCAGCAGATTTGTCAGCTGCACATCAGTAATGCAAATCTCCCATTCCACCACCTCACAAAGGTACTCCACTGGACTGAGATCTGGTGACTGTGGAGGCCATGTGAGTACAGTGAACCCATTTTCATGTTCAAGAAACCAGTTTGAGATGATTTGAGCTTTGTGGCATAGCGTGTTATCCTGCTGGAAGCAGCCGTCAGAAGATGGCTATACGGTGGTCATAAAGGGGTGGACATGGTCAGCAGCGAGACTCAGGTAGGCTGTTGCATTTAAACAATGCTCAGTTGGTACTAAGTGTCCCAGAGTGTACCAGAAAAATATCCCCCACACCATTACATCACCACCAGCAGCCTGAACCTTCGATACAAAGTAGGATGGATCCAAACGGTGACGCTACTATCTGAATGTTGCAAAAGAACATTTTCCAATCTTCTGTTGTCCAGTTTTGTATTCTCAGTTTTCTGTTCTTAGCTGTTACAAGTGGAACCCTGTGTGGTCTTCTGCTGCTGTAGCCCATCTTCTTTAAGGTTCAATGTGTTGTGTGTTCAGAGATGCTCTTCTGGATACCTTGGTTGCAACAAGTTATTTGAGTTACTGTTGCCTTCCTATCAGCTTGAAGGAACCTGGCCATTCTCCTCTGACCTCTGGCATCATTTTCACCCAGAGAACTGCTGCGCCCTGGATATTTTCACCTTTTTTGGCCCACTCTCTATAAATTCTACAGGTGATTGTGCAAAAAATCCCTGCTGATCAGCACTGAGTTCATTAGATGTTTAAACACCAGATGCTCATTTAGAAGGGTTACAAAGTATATGAGATGGGGTGGAAAGCAGCAACCAACCTTTAAACTGAACTTTCATGTAACCCCAACACTGCACTGCTAAAAATTTTCAACTATATTGACACAATCTGTTCACAGAGATCAAGCCAGACGGGACAACACATCAACACCTGGTTACTACTGGAAACAAACTTTGTGTTTGTTCCTGCTACATTTGGTGTTTGCAGAAGCACATTTTGCCATGATGATAAGCACATACACATACATAGGAATACGACCACATGGCAGGAAAGTGTGAATGCAAGCATATAAGCAGAGGCGAAAAGGAGACATAGTTGCATGGGTAGGCAGAGGATGGATATGTGGAGGACTGAAAATGTGGACATTAGGGGGACGAGGCTCCTCTGTTTTCCGGAAATTGTCCAGCCATAAAGGGACATTATCTACTGTACTGAGCATGACTCAACAGTCTTCATAAGGAACACATTTGCATTTATAAAGATATTGACACTCATACCCCATATCACATTGACATGCGCACGCACACACACACACACACATACACACACGCACGCACACACACATGCACAGACCGACTTTGAGTAAAATCGCACTGCACAGGGATCTCAGCAGACAATCAGAGTGTTTCCTGCAGCTCAGAGTGATTCGTTAAATAATAATGGCTCAGGATTGTAGCTGAGCAGTCGCCGTCTCTGGTCTGCACCACTACTCAGCTTGCACCGAGCACATACACACACACTTGTCAGCCTGTGAGAGAAATGAGATGACAAAGATGGATGCTTCAGCTGCCTTTATTATCTTTCAATATGCAGGCTGTGTAACGCGTCCATCATCTCGTTATGCTGTATCCATGTTTCTGACGGTGTGGAATCGGAAGGAGTCAAAATGCTGAGCACACACCATACTTCATCTTCTGAGGCAGCGCTGCTAGACTGAATGAACTGATAATTTAACTGAATGCTGGATGATTTCACTTGAGCATCCTGATGGAGGTCTTTCACGGATGAAAAGTCATGTTTTTAATCTTGCTGCGCTAATTAATGCTGCTAGGAGTAACATTTTGACATAAACAAATCTTAAACACATTAATTTTGAGATATTATAGTGATTACTGTAAACAAATACAAGAAAATAGGCACACTACCATCCGCAACGCTGTGTTTTTATAACTTGTAGTGGGAAACAGAATTTGGTAGATTGGTTTATGACAAAGGAGGAAGACTTTGGTGTCCTCCCATAACAAAGGCAGCTAAAGCTTGATTTCTTTTATCTCTTTATTGCCCGTTATTTTAAATCACATTACATCATGTCATATAACAATTACAGGTGCTGATGGGTGGGTTCTGTTACCTGTGAACAGAACAAAGCCAGCTTCCTCTCTCTGTTCCCACACTTTCTGCTAATGTAAGCTAATTGGTGACACTTGTATTTGTGTTTACGGTGTAGTCATGATTAGAGCTGTAGTCACTTGGTAGAAAACACTAATTAGGGGTATTTCCTGGAAGGCTTCTATTCCCTTAAAAAGGAGTTAAAAATGAAAATTTCCAAGCGGAATTGATCAATTGTTAGGTTCCATATTTGGTTTAATCTGCATCTCCAGATAACGGCTGGTTGGGAAAGCCTGCAAACCCCAGACAGCCTGCCTCGGGACACACCAGAGACACTCCTAATCGGCCCATATGCTGCATTTCACTTGGGACAGTTTCTCATATTAACAAGAGTCTTGCTCCTCTTGCTGTTACAGCCCCATTCTCTTGTAGTTCTCTCTTTGCTGCCATTACACTCTTTCCCTTTTTTCTCTGTTTTATTTTTCTAGCTCCCTTTTTCTGTACCTCATTTTTAGACCTGCTTCTCAACAAATCTCTATTTTTTATTATTTTTTTATTATTATTATTTTAAATGAGAGGGTGGGCTTTATACTTTATGTTGACATGTTAATTCCCCCCTGGGGAACGCAGTAAACTCCCCTCTGTAACTTTATGTGGTCTGTCACTTCGTAGCTGAGTTGCTGTGGTTCCTAAACACTTCCATGTTGCAATAATAGTTATAGTTGATCATGGAATATCTATAAGGACAGAAATTTAATGAAATGACTTGTTGCAATGGTGACATCCTATGACAGTACCATGCTTGAATTCAGTGAGCTCTTAAGAACGACCTATTCTTTCGGACATGTTTGTAAAGGCAGACTACTTAGCTGGGTGCTTGATTTTATACACCTGTGATAATGGGATTGAATGAAACACCTGAATTCAATGATTAAAAGGTTTGGATCAATATAATGTGCTTTGTAGTTTCAGCTGTGTAAAGGCACTGATTTGAACTTCTGTTGATCAGTGTGTGGAGGTTTCTGGATGCTCGAAGTAATTCATAATTTGCTGCTCTGCTGTGGATTCACATGATTCCACTGACTAAACCTACCAGCAAAAGACGTAATTACTTTGGGTTTAAAAATCAATTTTGAAAATGTTTTATGCAGAAGGTAATGAAACAAACAGAGTTAAACTTCCATTTTGGAATTGATTCTGAAATTTGCTACTACTGAAGATTTCAGCTTTGTAGTCCATCCTGGCCCCCTATCTTGCACTCTGTATAAAGTATTAGTTTACACTGGATTTAAAATTATTATTTTTGTTTTTTTTAAATCTGGCTTTCTGGTCTAGCTGCCAGTGCTTGTAGAGAGTAGTATAATTCACTATTTAAAAAACAGGCTATATTTTGTGATGGAGTAAAGAAAAATTATGTCACTGTTACAATAGCACCACCTCTTGTTTAGGTTTACTCCTTGCACATCCTTTCTTATTCTGCCTCCATATTTCCCTCTGCTGTTTTTCATGCATCTCTAATTCCTCGCCTCTCTGTCTTTCTCTCTCCCTGATTCGTCCAGGCCAGATTTCACGCTGAGCTGCGTGGATCAAGTGGAGACGAGCTCCCTCTACTTGTTAACACTCTGTTTATTCTGCAGCCATATCAGCCTCTCTGCCGTGTCAGCAGCAGGCAATTACAGAGCAGATTACCAGCTCTGATAATGTCATCAGACCAAGCTTTCCACACAAACATGCACAGTGAATACACACATATGCATGCAAACAACTAAACATTGAAGTTCCCCAACAAGTACAGCGTATTCATCAACTTACTTCAATAGACATACTTGCATATATACATAAGCTACTGTATTAGCAAGATTTAGCAGCAATTACTTATATTTTGCTTTGTAGTTATTTTAATTTATCTATAAAAAAATAAGTAACTAGAGCTTTAAAATAAATAGCACAACGTATAATATTTACATCCAAAATATAGGAGAGTAAAAACAGAAAGTAGCATAATGTAAAAAATACTTAAATGAAGTACATGAAGTATATTAAACTTGTACTTTAGAAAAAAATATTTCGAAGCGCCAGTGACACAACATGTCTTCTGTCTGGACACCCCCTGCTGTGACCTCACAGTCATAAGGAAACAAAGTACTGACTGAAAGGGGTCTTCCTGTGTGCAGTTTTCAAATTCTCCCTCTGCTTGAGGTTTCCTCCAATAGTCTAAAGACACATGTTAGTTGCTGATTCTGTCTGTGTTAGTGGCTGTGATTTACATTTGCTAAAGTACAATTCAAAGGTACTTTTCTGCTTTTTTCCACTTCAACTCTACTCTCCACGCTGTTGCACCAAATGCAGTGTTGTAGTTAAGACAATAACATCAGGTGACTGGGTGTTCAAACTGTGTTGCTGTCACACTCTGCTGGTTAACTCACTATGCTGTGTGTGAGACAGAGAAATTTTGTCAAACTGAGATGCAATTGTTTTGTTGTATAGAAGCTTCTGAACATATCTGTTTTTTGGGGATTTTTGCTCCTGTGTTCTGCTTTTGCATTTGTGCAAATTAGCTACCATGAGTTTTCAAAACCAACAGCAACTTCACACTTCATAAACAGTACACTTGGTTTCCTTGTGTGTGCGTGTGAGACACGCAGGCCCTCCCTCAAATACATTGTGCCACTGTGTTAACTGAAAAATAAGAACTATTAATGGAATAATTTGTGGAGCTCATTCTTGGTGTACTTTTCAAGCCCAAACTTTTGCCCCATAGATTAACAATAAAGGTAATTTTGGTTTTCACTCGGAAGTGAATTAGCCTTTTGCACTCTGGCAAAAACATTTGCATGTGCTGTTATCGATGTTTTGCGAGGAAACATCAATGCAAAGAAGTATTGCATACAAACTGAGGTGTACAATACACAATGGGGTTTCTCCCTGTGTGTTGGATGTCTGCTGAGTTCATTAGGATTGGAGGGGTCTCTCAGCTGCTCGTTTTGAAGCATTATGGCCACTGTGCTTACTGATGTAGCCCTGAGAGCTGATTAACAGCCTTGCCTGGCCTTTGCAAGGCATGCAGACAGAGCTTCAGCCACCCCTAAGACGACTCATCGGCTTTTCAAAGCCCAAGGGGTCCTTTTAAAGCCCTCAATATCCACTTATCATACATAACATTAATATCTGCACCATTATTATGGCTTTTTTACTGAGTACTGCATTGGAAGTAACTTTTTCAGTTAATATTTTCATGTTTTACCCTCTGGGTATGAGACAGCCTGCATATGAATATTTCATCATGTGTATTTAAAGATTTTTTTGCCAAAATGAGACATCCTTCAGAATGGCTGGTACCACACAATTAAAACAAATGATTCAGCAAAATTATACTTTTGTTGACAGAAAAAAAGAACCATTTTTCAGACTATGCTGACTAAAATTCAAATCTAGAAATACTGAATAACTACCTCCAGGTAAAGCTCATTCATTCTTCATTTTACTCATTCAAGGTATTGCAGTTCACACTGCCATGGTTTGAGACAATCAGACATGTTAAATCCATTCTCCAATATTCTTTCAGTAGCTGGTGTTGACTGCATCTTAACATCAATATTAAGTCCACTCTGGAGATGAAGAGAAGTTGTTGTCCAAAGGTCATCAGATCCACGCAGACTTTCTTCTGATTTCAAATTTCAGTCCTTCAGCTGCTCCCTTGTATTCTTGCCAAGGGGTCACCACTATGGATGAATCTGCTTCGGTAATTTGGCAGAGCTTTTACGTTGGATGCCCTTCATGATGCAACCCTCCATGGCGAGAGGGGCTTGTGTCCCCACCTGGAATCAAACCAGGCACTTTTCGCTTGTAAGGCGAATGTGTAAAATACGGATAGTCGTAGCCTAGTGGTTATATCAGACTTTCCTCTGATACGAAATACTAAAACCATCAAAAAGAGCTTAAGAAAGCTAATTTGCTGTTTGGCTTGTGCTTCAGACAGAATTTTCAGTTGCTTGCATTCTGTTTCCCTCTGACACTTCCTTTACAATTTCGATGTAGGAGGGAGTGAGTTTGATGTTCCTTAGCCAACCAAAATGACATATACAGTATAAATCAACACTAATGCATAACTCTGCCACTATATTGGATTTCCCATGGTTTTAGAAGAAGGAGCAAAGTTAAAGACACCACAGTGTTAGACAATGTCATGGTAGTAATTGAGGTTATTAGTCGTTATTTATTTTTCTTCTGCTGATTAGTTAATTGTTAAACTTCTTGAAGCACTGTTTACTATTTGGCTATTTGGCACAGATTAATTTATGGGTCTCTTTGCTGCTTTGTTTTTAATCTGAAGTATGCAATCTACTATTATGGATGTGACTGTATAAATCTGAAATAATATTTGTGATTATATTTATTTATTCATGTTGGCTATTGCATATTATAGCAAAAACTCAGTACTCTTGTTTTTGATTTGTGTATAGTATAAATGAAACGTGGTTGTTTACGTGAAGTCTCATTCAATAAACTAGTGTTAGAAAAACAGTTTATTTTTAATCTGAATTTGTAATGATTTTCAATTTTTATGGATGTCACTTAAGATTAATGTTATATTGATGATTCACTTTACTTCATTGTCTCACTGCTGGCACACACATGCAAGGTATTCATTTATCAGACTAATGTTATTGATCCTCAGATTGGATGATTGAACAAGAACTGAACCTACTGTAGTGCATGAACAAATGAACAAATCTGGTGAACCCCAAAGTGGTCACTTCAGCGTTCTTGTTCACATGGGCTTATCAGCAAGTGCATACACCTTCTGAATGGAAAATGTTCAAATGTCAAAATGTGGTAGTTAGTCAAGCGGATATTTGTCATCCAGTTATCAAACTTGTGTTTTTAAGACTCCATGATAGTTGGCAGCTTCCCTCTGAGCATTTTCCCTCTAATTAGCTGTCTAAAAGAGGTATAAATGTTTTGAAGCCATTTAGACTAAAATCAACTTTTTTTTTTTGTAGATTTTAGCTAGCTGTTGTTCAATGCAATTTTAATGGCAACATGTTCAAATGAAAATGCATGTACTTGCAAATGGGAGCAATAACACAATTTTCCCAACAGGAACCATAGGTGTGACTCCACATTAATAACATGGCATCTAACTGACTGAGCTAATCAAATGTTGTACGAAACAAGCAGCACAGTAAGTGGAGGATGTCTGATGATACACTATGAGACAGTGATACAATTTATGTTAGGTGTCAGGTACTTTTTTTGTATGTGGAGTGGATGTTGTGTGGCTGCCTGGTCACATACATTTTCTTTCAGGTGCTCTATTTAAAAAAACAATTTGCTGTCTAACTACTGTATTTTTAGTAGTAGTAGTAGTACACTTTTAGCACAATCAATAAAGAATCACACGTTTTGTATTGTGTCTCCCTATATGTCAATAATTGCATTGATTATTACATTCTGTGATCATATTTGGGTTAAAAATGGACTACATCTAGCCTTGGCATAGCTGTTCAACCAAGAAGTGGGACTTCAAATTATTTTACCAAAATACTGGCCAGGGGTTTGAATCCACAGGCAGGCTGGGGCCTTTCTGTGCGGGGTTTTCATATTCTTTTTATAATGCGTGGGTTCTCTCAGGGTACTCCCACAGTTCAAATACATGCAAGTGAGCATGTATGTATGTCTTCCGGATAACTGGAAGAAAAAGGATGGCTGGATGTATATATGGGCTTCATTTGCGTGCATATATTAATGTGGGTATGTAATAAAGGACTGAACTAATTTAAGGTAAAAGCTGTCTATATTTAGCTGGAGATTTTCAGGCTACAGTATATGAAAGCTATGATACAGTTGTTACAGTGAAATCTGGTCTAGTCAGTTTAGTTTTACTGAGGATAAAGAAGGTAAGCGCTTCTGTCAGTTGAACATTGTATAAAAAAACCTTCTTTTTTTTGCCAGCACTATACATAGCAGCATGGAAACAAAACCACCACACACGTGCTCCTCACACCTCCGAGGTGACTGCTGGCATGCCCAAAAATAAACCAGTTTGATCAAAGTAAACTGCAGTCAAGTCAATAAAGGGACGGACTTCCACGGATGCAAGAAAAAGCACCCAAGTTGCACCGCCTTAGAGTGCTGAGGCTGGGGTGAAGCTGGTTTTTGGGGAGGGCAGGGGCAACTTGAGAAGGTCATCACTGACACCGACGTTAATGAGAGCCCACATAGAAGGCTGGTGCCCCTGCTGGTCCTCCCTGTGTGTTAAGACATGTAGTGTGCCACTGGCATGGCAGGTAACAGCACAGCTCACCCATATCTCTGTACTGAGAACAGCCCCCCACACACCTCTCAGGAACAATTACTGCTCTTCCAGCTCCTCATCACAGATGGTGATGGCTTTAAGAGCAGCACCCCCCCTCGCCTCCTTTCCTCCGTGTCCCATTGTATCTTTGGTTGACTGTGTCTGTCTCTCTTCACCTCTCTGTCTTTTTTTATTTATGCTTAGACTATTTCTGTCTGCTTCCTCCTCCTTCAGTTTCTATCTGCCCCCTCCTCTTCCTCCTCCTCCTCCTCTTCCTCTTCCTCTCTGCCGCTCCCAGCTCCAAACTCAACAGTTCAATTTAAATCCATTACACCCAAGCCCCTGACAGAGTATGGCATCCATGGCAACTGTTACTAGACAACATTCTTGCTGTGACTCTGCAGCGAGGCCACCGCTGGTGGGGAGATGCACTGGAGGCATGTGGGGCATTTTGACGTAAATGCTTGTGTCATTTGCTAAGTGACAGGTCCCGTCCTTCAACTGCGACCCCAATGTGGAAGGAGAGAAAGGCACAACATAAATCATGTCATTCTGACGGAATGAAACATATTTGTTTAAAAGCATGGCAATTCAAAGCAGAGAGATGAATCTAATTTGATAGCAATATGGCATCCTTCTATTGCCATTCCCTGTGCATGGTTGCCCCTGTAACCCTTCTGTCTGCTGAGCATGAGTAAATGTGGAAAGCGATTCAGCAACAGCAGCCAGGCTGAAGTAGCCCTGCTTTAAGCCTCCGTCCTTGAAGAAAGAATAAAGATACAGTAAATCACCAACATGGTGTCTCACATCCTGCACTAACTACTGTACAAAACCACTGCAATCACAGCGGAGAAACTCAGTGCTGACCTCTCCACTTACAAGGCGTGAGTGTAAGTATACACTGCAGTTCCACTATTGTATTGACTCATGCAAAGTTGGGCAAACAATGCACATAAAGATAAAGCTGCACAGTGAAAATATGCAAGGTTATAATCACAATCAGGGATAATTAAAGGGACCGTTCATGCAGTGCTTCCCACAATAACACTGCATCAATGAATTACCATTTAATTGCATGTTGATACAATCAATGCTGCTGTGACAGTTAGCTCGGTGCTAGCAGAAGGGGGGAAATCATCACGTATTTCTTCACCATAATGGAATGACACTGCAAAACAAGACATCTGCCTTTTAAAAAAAGTGACAACTATTCTAGGAAAATGATTGCTGCTATTATGCCATTAAAGCTACACACATAATGGAGGATATAAGCTGTCTGAAAACATTTCTGAATGTTGAAGTTTTTCATGTAATTAATTCAAATTTGTGAGGCCATTTCAAAAACTTTATTCTCCACAATGGTCATCTATTCATTTTGTAATATCTACTATAAAGTAGTTGCTGTTGTCACTGGTGGATTATCCCTTTCTGTGCTGGATTCAGAATGAACATGCATGATATCCAGTGAAGATACCACAGAAAAAGCAGCGACTTTAAGAGGGAGGTTATATCTCACTGTGGAAGTACAGTAGTTAACACTGTCACCTAGTAGGGATACTACACTATATGGGAAAAAGTGTTGGGCCACAGCTCTTACTCACTTAATTCAGGTGTTTCATTCAGTCCTGTTGCCACAAACAAGTCTGCCTTCACAAACATTTGTGAAAGAATGGGTTATTTTAAAGAGCTCATTGAATTCAAGTGTTGTACTGTCATAGGATGCCACCACAACAAACCAGTTTGTGAAATTTCTTTCCTCCTAGATATTTAACGATCAACTATAAGTGGTATAATTGCAAAGTGAAGTTTGTAGGAACCACAGTAACTCAACCATGAAGTGGCAGACCACACAGATTTACTGAGAGCTGAGGTGCATAATGCATAAAGAGTGGAAACATGTTGTGTGGAATGATGACTCAAGCCCTTCTATTTGGCAGTCTGATACACTAGTCTGGGTTTGGTGAATGCCAAGAGAAAGTTACCTATCTGACCTCTTAGTTCCAGTCAGGGGAAATCTTAATGCTTCTGTTTAACAAGACATGTTGGACAATATGTGTCCAACTGTGTGGGAACAGTTTTGGGATGGCCCCTTGCTATTCCAGCATGACTGTGCCCCAGTGCACAAAGCAAGGTCCATAAGAGCATGACTGGATGAAGTTGGTGTGGGGAAAACTTGACTGACCCAAACACAGCCTTGACTTCAGCCCCACCCAACAACTTTGGGATGAACTAGAACGGAGACTGGGAACCAGGCCCTCTCATCCAAGATCAGAGTCTGCTCCTCTAGACTAATGTTCCAAAAACTTGTAGGAAGCCTTTCCAGAAGAGTGGAAGCTGTTATAGCTGCAAAAGGGGGACCAACTCTATACGGGGTGGGTGTAATGCATAGGTAGTCCAATAGTTTTGTCCATATAGTGCCGACTGATCTATTGGAGCCTTTGCGTGTGATGTTTGCATAATTCTTCATTTGATTTGCTTTTACAGTCTGCAGACCAGAAAGAAAACAAAGATATGACAAAAGACTGTAGGCTGAAGATTTAGCCTCTTATAAATACCACTTTTACACAGCATATACTAATAGGCAACCCTTTCACTATTAGCTTTACCTCATTGCAATGACCAAATAAAAAAGAAAAAAGTTTTAAAAACTTCAAACATCTCCTGGGTCTGGGGCGGATGGCCCCTCCAGGGGTGATGGTGCCTGGACCTGGGGGGTATAGAGTATGTTTCGGGAGTGTGAATGTGTGTACAGTGTTCATCTCTGTTGGTCTTCATGTTGGTTGAATGTGGAGTACTTGTATATGTGTGCGTGAGGGCGGGAATGCATGTTTGTGTCTGTG
>VUQH01000715.1:1295-21152 GCA_015106775.1 Etroplus canarensis | reverse complement strand
CCACGCCTCCTCCTCCCACCTGCTGGCCATCAGTTCATCCACCTCACTGCCTTTTTATCCAGCGGAGGAGCATGAGGCAGACGCTGGACCATTGCCTTACCTGCGTAAGCAGCCCTGGCCGCTTAGAGTTATCTCAAAGCTTCTTCCCAGTTATAGCCTAAGCCATAGTTACTGCCAAGTCTAGTGTTTTATGCCTAGTGCCTTTTCCTTTGCCTCACAGCCTTAGTTCACTCTTGGACATTCGCTTTCTTGGATCTCTGTCTTTTGGATCACCACTAACCTCTGCTCTCCCTCACCCAGGAAAACCCTCGACCCTCAGAAAATCCCAGGACCCTTCTGTTGGAAATCTCTGCCTTGGACCCCCCAGCCCACCCCTCGGATTCACCCCTGCTTGCACATTCTCAGTAACCTTTTGTACCACCTTGCTTGTAAAATAAAACCTGTGAACCTGCTTCCAGCATCTGGGTCTGTTCAGTCTAGGGACCATGACAGGGGACAACTAGTCCTAACTATAAGCTTTCTTTAAAAAAGGATGGTTTTAGTTTATATATTTTTTTAGCTGTAGAATTCAGTGCACTTCATATCCACACACGTACAGTGACCTAATAACCAACACTCTTATGTGTCATGTTGATTATGACTTGGTCATTGTTTCATGAATTCATGAATTGGTATGATGAGATTTCTGAAGCATTTTTTTTTACCTGATTTTTAACATGTATTCTTGACTCTGTTTCTTTAACTGTGAGATCATGCAATGCATTACTTACGCAGTAATATAGCTCTAGCACTAAATAAATTAATATCTTTACTTAAAACAGATCACTGCTGACATACCCGCACCCCATGCAGTGCATAGCTAGGGGGTTAAAGGCAATGCCTGTTAAGTGTTTACAGATATTTAGTATTTTTTCCTTTCACAAAATGACTACAGACGTGCCCTTGATTATCATGCTGTTAACCCTCCCTAACACAGACTAACTTGGCAGTAAAAACCTCTGTGTCTGCAGAGCAGTCCAGATTCGAACTGCATGAATGTGCAGGCTGAGCTGGTTGAAAAGCACATCTGTGAAAACCTGAATAACTACAGGTTGGAATAGAATATTTTACGCCCCAAGCCTCTGACACCATGACCTGCAAAGCCCGGAGTTTCCCTGCATGTGCATCATCACGCTACACAGCCATATGGAAGGCAATGTGCTTGCCTGCCTGGTGTGTCTAAAGCCTTGTCCTCTGGGATAAGTTTTACTCAGTGTTGAGTAATGTTGTTTTTAGCAACATAATTCTGTGGTTTTAGTCCCAAACAGAACAATGCTATTTGTAGTTATCTCAAGGGGCCTTTGCAATTCCATTTTTAGTCAAAACTGTGTATTCTGTTAAAAGCGGTAGTAATATAGTATTTAGCGTGCATATAGTGCATTTTACCAACCTTTTAGGCATATAAACAGTCAACATATTATATAATTTTGCATCAATATGTATGTGTTTACAGATGGGTTGCATCTGACTGCCAGCGGGCACAAAAAACTAGCTTTTAACCTCTCACATTGGACTCACTGCTGCTTCACACAAGCTGAGGTGCAAAGCTAGTGAGAGTAACTGTCAGGTTGTGTGCCTTCTGGTGTTTGGTGGTGGTCTGTCAGTGCAGTGCAGGATACAGGCAGGGCCCTGGCACATACCATCAAAGCAAAAGTCAAAACTTGTACGTGGGCTTGTGTCTACCTTCAAATTATCAGATCAGATTTTCAAGTGCTGCACGGCTGACTGATTGTGAGGAGGTGTGTTGAATACTTAAACCCCCTCCTGCAGACCCCTCCACCCCACTCAATATATAGGAAGGATCTGCAGCCTGCTTTTAATGCAAATTCATTTCCTTCATTTAGAGAATGATCAGGGGAGTGTGATTCATTTTTATCCTCTCATGCCCTTCACCCACAGTATTATGTGTCTTTAGCTCCTGCTGTTCAGTTTAGTATGAAGTGAATACATCCAAGGTCTGAGAATGTGTCTGCTGAAATAATAAGTTGCAAGCTGTTTCTGCAGCAGGACCCCATGCAAAGAAACAAAACAATAAATTCCAGCAAGGGTGGCAGTATGAATTGTTTATACTGACTGACTTAAGGCTGAGCATGCAGTGTGAATATATTGATCAAAAGCTAATGTGAGAAGCACAGAAAGTCTTTCATGTTCAAGTGTCATGTAGAGTCAACAGAAAGGTTTTATATGCATTTATGTGTGTGTATCTCTAGCACTAAGAATAAAATATTATATATATATATTATATATATATATATATTGTGGGTGAAACAAACCCTCATACACAGAGTCATAAAATATAAAGTACACTGTCTTTCTAAGGTTTGAGATGTAGAAAATAAAACTCTCTGGTCCTTATTGGGTTCTAAAAACATTTTGATCAAACCTTAGGTGTGAAACAGCCCACATCTGATTCTGCCATGCCATTGTTTGGTTAACAAAAAAATTGTCCAAAATGGAGAATCCATGTGTGAAAAACTAAATAAGCCAAATGATTCAAGAGTTTGTACAACAACATTCAGTTTTCTGAATGACTTTATCAGTCTCGCATGTTGTTGTGGATTAATTTTGGCTGATTCTTCTTTACAGTGTTGCCTCAGTTTGTTATGGTCTTGTGTTTTTTAAAGTTTGATTTTGCATGTTTTTGAGTTTTTTCACTGTTTTGAGATTCTTAGTTTTTAGGTTTTGTTATTGCATCCTTTGTTATGCTTAAACTTTAATTGAGCCTTGCCTATGTTTAGTTATTTAGTTCTCTGGAGCAGTGGTTCTCAAGCTTTTTCAGTGATGTTTCCCCTATGAACTATTTTTTTCAGCCAAGTACTCCCTAACCAGAGAAAAACATTGCTGGTTTAAAAAAAAATTATGTAAAACTCATCAGTGTCTAATTTACTAAATGTTTAAACTGTGCAAACATTGCTAATCTATAATGGTCTGTTCTGAGCTATTTGTGGTAAATATATATATATATATATATATATATATATATATATATATATATTTAAAAACGTGTTGACAAAGAAATATTTAACTTGAGATTTAGAATAGAGATTTGTGCACATAAAAATAATTATCAACTGAAAATGCCCTCTTTTGGGACTATTAATAAAGATCTGTTCTTAAAATGAATTTGTGAACTTAATTATAAACCTTTCTTTAAAGAATTTCAAACATAATCATGGATAGAAAATGTTTGCAAAAAAGAAATCTTAATAAATGTATTATTACGAGGATGCTAACCAAGTTAAGGACAGTATTGGACAATCCTTCACACCTTCTCCATGACGTGCTGGACAGACACAGGAGCATGTTCAGCAGCAGACTCATTCCACCATGATGCACCACAGAATGCCACAGGAACTCATTCCTGTGGACATCAAACTCTGCATCTCCTCCCTGGGACACCTGGACAAGTTTCATATTAGGTCTTGTATATATTGCTTACTTTGGAGTTATTTATCTTACATATTGCAATTTATACAAACATGTTTGTTTATCCTACCACACCAGGCAGGACCTTAGGTGTAGGCTTTGCAGAGATACCCCAGAGACAATCCAGCACATAACAGCAGGGTGCAAGACACTAGTGGACAGGGCATGCATGAAACGCCATAACCAAGGAGCTGGCATTGTGTACAGGAACATCTGTGCCGAATATGGTCTGGAAGCCCAAAGTCAAAATGGGACAAACCTACAAAAGGTGGCTGAGAATGACCAAGCTAAGATCCTGTGGGACTTCCAGATACAGAAAGAAACTGGTGAAAGCTAACCAAACAAACACTGTACTAGTGGACAAGCAGTGGAAGAAGTGCAGTAGTGATAGATGTAACAATCCCAAGTGATGGCAACATCAGGAAGAAGAAACACAAGAAAACTGAATGTACCAAGGGCTGAGAGAAGAAGTAGAGAAGATGTGGAAGGTGAAGGCAACAGTGGTCCCTGTGTTAATGAGAACAATTGGGGCAGCGACCCCCAAACTGGGAAAGTGACTCCAGCAGATTCCAGGAACGACATCCAAGATCAGTCCAGAAAAGTGCAGTCCTAGCAACAGCTGAGATACTGCACAGGACCCTCAAGCTTCCAGGCCTCGGATCCTTCAGGGATAACAGTTATATTTTAGAATGAAAAATATCATTTTTGCTAAAGAGCTTCTACATACTGGTGTATTAACTGTTACAGAAACATAAAAATGAATTTGGTATTTACCAGTGCTGTTAATTTAGGGCAGCTGTGATATAAACCTTACAATGGGTAGTCTAATAAATTTTTTAAGTGCTGTGTATATATATATCATTCGTAGAATGGGAAGCTTGGCATATGGGCTTGTATTTATGTAGCCACAGAAGAAATTTTTTATATTTCAAAGAACAAGGCATTTATGATTTATGAAAAGTTATGTGGACTAAAAGCATTCCATGGATAAAACATGCTACATACATACTGCATATATGCAGAGTACCGCTCTATAGTCGAGGCACTTCTCCCAGTTTAACAGTTTGCTATATATTATTCTGCATTGTGGAATGAAAATATATTTAATATACTTTTTGGTTTATACAGTAACAAAAAGTGTTAAAACAAAATATGCTTTAAACTGAAGATTCTTCAAAATAGCCACTTTCTTTCTTTTGTAATAGCTCTTCAGACTCTTTGCTTTCTCTCTAAAATCTCTACCTTGTCATGACCTTTTCCTCTGTGTGACTGTGTGGATATTCCTTTCCTGTGGCCAGCAATCACGTATGTCATCTACTCATCTGCATCAGCAATATATTAAACACTCTCAGTCTTTGCCAAGTGTTTCCATCTCCTGCAGTGGCAGTTATGCTCTCAGGTCAATCTTAGTTCAAAGTTTAGTTCCTAGTGCTTTTCTTAATGCTCCGTCTCTCCCTGCGCCTCAGATTTTCCTTCATCTGCCAGCTCAAAAGCCATCTGCCTACCAGCCATACTCAACTTATGCTGCACTCACTGCTAAGACATCTGCCATGTCACCTTCCTGCAGGTCACACTCAACCCCGCCTGCCATGCTCACTCTTCACAGTCATTCCCAATTCACCCTTTCTCCTGCTCTGCCAGCGAGTTGCTCTCCAACCCCTTTCTCATCAGAAAACTGCTTGCTCTTCCCAGCGCATCTCCAGTCTCCTGAATTCTCAGTCTTCTCTTCTGAGTTTTGTGATAAAACTTTTAAACATCTCCTGAGCCTGTTCGCTGTCTTTGGAACTACCTTCTTCCTAATTTAAAAGCATAGGTCATCACTTCACATTTTGTGAAGTTGTCAAGTTAATGTTTTCAAAAAGCCTTGAAGGAGCTTCTGCATATGCTAAAAATGTGTTTTTCCTTCAACTTGCAGTCAAACTCATCCATGTCATCTCAGTTTGGTTCAGGTCAGGTGATTGTGGAGGTTAGGTCTTCTGATTCTGCACATCGACAGTGTGCAGTCATTTTGATTTCACAGCCTTGGTTTGTCAGCCTCAATGTATATGCATTTTTCCTGATATTTTGTTTTTTGAGACATAAGTGAGCATATGAGAGAGAGGAGGAAGTTTAAAATTTCTACTGAGAGTAAAAAACTTGGTTAGCAAGTTGAAGTCAAACTACTGGGGTGCACAGATACCTGCTCATTAGTGCTAAGTCACACACTAATAAAATATTAATTTCACTCTCCAAAACTGAAGCACAGAGTTGGTCTAGAGGCTGTACCACACAGCAGGCCCTGTAATTTGTCTGATAATCCACAAAAAAAATAGTTCAAAAGGCATCAATATCAGAAACATGGATGACAGGTTTTGCATATTTACTTTGGAGTCGGTCTTAATTTGCTTTTAGAGCCAGCCTCAAGTGACCATTCAAAGAACTACAGGTTTTTGACACTTCCTTTTTCAGCCCATCACATAATTTGTACGCATCGCTACTCTTCTTTGTCAGCTAGAGTCTGGATGTGAGCTTTAGTTCTGTGTCAGGGCATCTTATGGCAGCTATGCTGGTTAAAAGAGCAATTTGTAGACTTTAGTGAAGTATGGTGGTGAGAAAGCAGTGGAATGCGATCACTAGAATAAGGAGATTACCCTGCATCACAACAGACTCAGTGGAAAATGATTAGCTCTTTTTAAAGATAAAGTAACAAAAATACAGCAGTTCTTATTTTCAGGTGATCATTCATCAAAAAAACACAATCCATTTTGTGCCAATAAGGTTTAAGTTTTGGGTCAAATACTAAACAAACTGCAGTTTTCCAATTAACTTTTGAGGTTTTTCAATTTCTTACCTCAATAAGCTGGTTACGATATTAGTAGAGTGGAAATTTGTTAAGGTATATAGTGGCTGCTTTTTGAAAGTATATCATGCTTTGTTTAATGGTTTTTGGTTCACAACAAAATTCTGCAGTTTTATTTAGTGTTGATCTACATAGTGAAAAAAGTAGCATCATAAGAAATAAATGAAAACCCTTTAATGCACAATTTTTTGATGAGTTTATATATGGAACTTTGATTACATAGTGGCAATGTGGCAGGAGTCACAATCATTGAAAAAAATGAAGCCTTTCCCAAATGAGACACTTTCCAGACTGTATTACATAGTGGATCAAAATCTGATGGTACTTTTCTGTGTTCATAATTACATCAATTTTGACAAGATCCCCAACGTCACTGGCTGAAATGCTGCCCTAAACCATGACAGAGCCTCCACCGTGTTTTACAGGTGCATGTAGAAAATCACTGTCGTACCTCTCTCCTAATCTCCTTCTGTACATAATGATGGTGTCATGGTTCGTGTGAGAGAGTGCAGGCAGGACCCAAATATGCAGACTCAGAGACTGACTGACGAACGAAAAAGGGCTTTATTCTGCCACTCACCAAACTAGGTTACAAAGTTCATGAGAAGTACATCCAAAAGAAAAGCAACTGAGCAAAACTCTCTCACAGGCAAGGGGTATAAAATACCGACAAGGACACAACAAAGAACTGAAGAGAAACAGAGACTAAATACACGCAGACTAACGAGCAAACAAGGAACAGGAGGGAGAGGGACCCAGGTGGCAACAATCAATGCAGGAAGTAAAACTCAATGCAAAGCACAAGACTAAACAGGTTTCAAAATAAAACAGGAACAGAAAACAAGGCAGAACATGACACAACAGTAACTTGACAGCAGACAAAACCAAGGCAGGGGAAATACAGGAAACTGAAAAGCAACCAAAAAGGGCATAACCAACAGAGAAGCAAAACAGGAAAACAACAAGGCAGGGCTGAATGGAAAATAGAAACAGAAGAAGCAAATGCATGAGAAACTAAGGATGCAAAAGGTCACAGAGAACTCAAAAACAATAACAGAAAACACAGACCATGACAGATGGTGATTTGAACCAGCAATGTTAAATTTAGATTATACATTTCATAATACCTGTTGCCACTGATTTTAAGTTCAGTTCTTGTGTGTTTTGGCATACCTCAGCCTTTTCTCCCTGTTTCCCTTCCTTAAGAATGACTTCTTGACAGCCGCATTAAGACCATTAAGACAGATGATGCTTTGGCGAACAGTAGATGGACGAACTGAAGGGCCAGATGCATTTCACAGGTCGTGTATCAGATCTCTGCTGGATTTTTTTCCTATTTCTTAAGGACATGACTTTCAGATACTGTTCAACTGCTGTAGGCCTGCCACTTCTTTTGTTCCCTCCACTCGTCCAGGTGGGGACACAAGCCCCTCTCACCATGGAGGGTTGCGTCAGGAAGGGCATCCGGCCAAATTACCAATGCGGATTAATCTGCATTAATCTTGGTGGAGAATACAAGGGAGCAGCCAAAAGGTACACACACACTTGTCCAGTTACCTTGATTTTTTTAAGGGCACACTGCACACCATGCTGAGACCAATGTTAAGTTTATTTAACAAACGTAAAGACATTCCAAAAAGACATTCCTCTGAATATGATCAGCTACGAGGTCTGGATTGAAAATGGGTGAAAAAGCAGCCAATGTCCAAAGAAAAACTTTGAAAGACCACTTTTAAAAGATTACAAGAAATCTGGCTCAAAATATAAACAACCAACTTTTCCACAGTGCTGTATGAGTCTTCAGATATGATTATCTGCTAAAAATCTGATATTGTTTGTGCCTTTTTTGAATGAAAACATTGATATTAAGCAGCTTCTACCATTCTGCCATTCATTATTGTTTCACTCTGTGGTAGATAATGTCACTCTTGAGTCTATTCTTCTCATAGTTACACATTTTTTACTTTCCAATAAATCGGCAGGGGTGATTACAAAAGACACAAGAAGAAGGAGTGGGTGGGGGATTGTTCAGGCCAATTGGCCTTGAAATAGAGGAGATTTCACCCTAGGTTAAAACAGGTTCCTTTCCTCCTCAAAATATTCATGAAGCAATTATAATTCATATGATTAACAGGGAGGAACACAGAGGGACTGTGATGAGCATTGTAATTATGGGATTTGTGCAATATTTGAGAGATAAGGGTGTTTGTTGTTTCTTTTTTTTTTTGCTTCTGCCTGTTTGTGCATGTGTGTCTGCTTTGACAGGCTGTCTAAGTGCATAGACTTGATAAGGTAGGTAAAAGCTGAATATCCTTGAATTCTTGCTCCTGGAGAACCCGTGTGGAATTGGTGGCATCAATATTAATGAAGCAGATCAGTACAGGTCTGCATCTGACTACAGAGGTGTTTTTTCATCATATTAATCTGGTCTGTGTTTATTGGTCATAACTAAGGATTCTTCGGTGTCCATATCAGTGGGAAGATTAATATCAGTGAGCGGAAGACAAAACACGTGTTTCTCAGATGCAGATGGTGTTGTTTGCTTCTGTCCAATTCTCAGCTGTTGGCTCATATTTTCAAATTAGGAGAAGAAGAACACACCTTCTGTGTGTGTCTCTCTCACTCTCACTTCTCTAACTATATTATGGGATGTACCCCATGTCTGCTTATAGAGTGAGACTCTGCTATTTTTGTTTGGTTTTTTTCTCCACCCAAGATCAATTCTTTGCTTCATTGATAGATGAACACGAGTGCATCTGGTGTATTGTGGTTTTCCAGCTGAGTCTCAAATGTGTGTCTGGACAATATGTTGGAGGGTTTGTGTGTAAACAAAGAAATAATGTGTGTGCATGTTGGTTTGTGGAGTACTGTGTGTGTGTGTGTGTGTGTGTGCGCGCGTGTGTTGGCACACAGGAGTTTTGCAATCCATCATAGCTCTAAAGGTTGCTATAGAAACGCTTTCCCTTAGCCACACAGCTACTGACACTGGGTTACATTTAATCTATACATAAATATATTTTCAACTTAGAAAGGGCACCAAACTTCATGTGGCAACCTCTCCAAAACTCCGTCAAATGTGCCACTGAGATGCTCTGGGATGGGATTTTCAGGTGGCACAACAGGAAGGTGGCAGTTTCCTCACAACTAAGGTGCAGATTTACAGCATTTGCCTCTCTAGTGGTGTAACAAGGGATTCTATGAGAAAACACAAGCACTCCTGTGATATTTAAGCTAGTTTCACATTATTACGAACACCAGTTTATGCATCATCCTGTTCTCATTCCCATGGCATCAGTTACTTCCCTTTTGTCAAAGCAGCTGGCATGTCACAGACACACTAGTTGTCCATTAGCAAAGATTGCATGCACACAGGGTGGCAACTGTGCTACAGGTCTGTTACTTCCAACTCGGAGCATATGGATGCTTGTAAAGGACTACTTGGCATCACATGTAAATGCACATTTTTCAGTATACAGGGTAAATGTCTTTCTTTCAGCTGCTCCTGTCAGTGGTCACCACAGCAGTTTATCTGCCTTCATCTCACCCCATCCCTGCATCCTCTTCTATCACTCCAACCCTCTGCATGTCCTCCTTCACTACATCCATGAACCTCCTCCGTGGCTGTCCTCTTTTTCTCCTACCCGGCAGCTCCATCTTCAGCAATCCATTGTCCAATATTTCCACTATCCCTCCTCTGAACATGTCCAAAACATCTCAACCTTGCCTCTCTTGCTTTATTCTAATGTTTGTTTTATTTAAAACAGACTGCACATTGACTTAAGCTCGTCATGTAAATGAGCCAGATTCTGCCATACAGGTTCATTTTCATCTGCAATCCCAGTCAGGTTAATGCCAGGAAAGGAAAACCAAAGATGCAAAAGCATTCAAACATTGATACGAGACAAAAACAAGTGAATGGTAAAAACTCATATACAAAGACAAAAGCACGTTTAAGGCAGTTACTGAAACTGGCAATTATTGAAAACAGACTTACAGTGGCATTACTTCAGATTATGCAAATTTATTGGATTATCCAGTAAGTGTTGCCGGTTGCGTAGTGGTTTGTGCATTTGCTTTACAAGCAAAAGGTTGCTGGTTCAATCGCAGGTGGGGACACAAGCCCCTCTCATCATGGAGGGTTGCATCAGGTGTCAAACATCTGCCAAATTACCCATAATTAACCTGCTGTGGAGAAGACAAGGGAGCAGCTGAAAGGTACATTGGATTATCCAGTAACCTGTTTTAGAGATGTGGAGAAGAAGGTACTGTATGAGGTTATGTTCCTTAATTCTGTGGATATGGTATTCCAAGTAAGACTCACTGCTCAAAAACACTTTTTTGAAAGATATTTCACAATCCTCCTTAGAAAATTCCCTGGTGGATGTCTTTTTATTTTAATGATTAATTATGAGGAGTGGGACAGACTTTGAAAAAAAAACACAAAATATCTGCAACTTTAATCATGTTTTCCTGATTTAAAAAAAAAAAGGCATATTTAGTGCAGATGTAACGGTGATGATATGACTTTGACTTTCTTAATTAAGTAGTTTTATTAAGCAATAGCTCAAGTAAAACATGGGTGGAAACTAAAATAAGGAGCCAAACACAAAGCTCCTATGAACCACAATTTTGACTAACAAACTTGTCATTCCACTGCCACACCTCTAGCCTGCAAATGTGGACTTCATCACTTTCTAAAATAGGATCTTTATCTCTCAGCATAGACACCAGTGCCAATGGACACCTTGTGCAAATCAAGCATTCTGACAGAATAGCATTATTTGACGCTCTGGAGAGTGAGAACTCATGGAATGTGCATGCAGCCTCTGCCAGAGCAAATGTAGAGCTTCAGTTCTCATTTGCAAATGCATCCCTTTGTTCATTAACACTTGAAAAAAATTTACTACTACAATATGCCATAGGCAGAAGGAGCATGTCAAACTTCTTTTTGTTTCTTTTCCTCTCTTATACTCTGTATAGTAACCCAGAAATGTTCTCAGAATAACTTTGAATGCAAATTATTCAAATTGCATATAATTATTTTCTTTGCACACAGACATCTGTGCACCCGTCTTGATAAATAAGACAGACTCTAAGCAACAAGAGTCAGTGCCCATGTTCAATACCTCAGACTTCATCTGTTGTCACACTGGCTCCATGGGAACAGGTAATCAGGTTTGGTGAGCTATTGTCTTGGAACGGCAGCTACCTGCCTGATAATTGGAAATGAGTGAGCGTGATGCGGAAAGACAGTGGCAAGATTTTTCCCGGTTGAGGGAGACGGGAGAAAAGGTAGAAGAGAGTGAGACAGGTTTATGAGGTGTTTTTCTGTGTCTCCAACCAGACTGTCAGGAAAAGAGAAGCTGGAATGGACAGTGCCAGAGAAATCTCGCCGTCCCCGAGGATTCCTCTGCAGTGATGGCTATTGGTGTCTGTGCTTCCTTAGGGGACCGCTGCTCTGTCATCTTGAGCACACTTTCACAATAAAAAAACACACACACACACACACACACACACACACCGCATTCTTCCTCCCATGTATTAGTCCATTTTCTGGGATATACACACTCCCATAATAATTCACAGCTGTGAACGTGCTCCTGCAAATTTGTTTTTTTGAGGCATTGAACAAAACACACATACAATGGCTTGTAAGGTTCCCCCAGTGCTACACTGTGGCATCCATTATTGCCCGGCACAATGACAACAAGGTCATGCCTTCAGGAGATCTGCATTTTGTCAAAAGTGACACCGTATTGCCGCCATCGCCGCAGCTGCTGCTGTTGCCCAGGATTTATGCATCATTCTGTGGTTGTTCATTCTTGACATTTTCAGCTCAGTGGGTGACTAGAAATCTTTTCAGCATAACAATGTTGTTTTGAAAGCAGGAAATCAATTCATGTTTTTCATGTGTTGTCGTGTGTTAGTTACCTGCAGAGGGAGAAAGCAAGGAAACAAATTTAGTCAACTACAGATATAAAGAACTGCCACTTTTCGTATTGTCAGCCAAGTATGCATACTGAGGACCACTTTATAATGCTATATGGTTTGAAATGGGTTATGTGCTCTTGACTTTAACATTGATAAACATTTATTAAACCATTATTAATATTTGAAATAACAGGAAGTTTATATGTATAAACAAATATATACATTCGTTTTACGAGCAAAAGGTCCCTGGTTTAATTCCAGGAGGGAAAACAAGCCCCTCTCAAAATGAAGTGTTGCCTTAGGAAGGGCATCCGGCATAAAACCTCAACCTAATTAGGAATGCGGATTAATCTGTGGCGACCTCTTAGGGAGAATGCAAGGGAATAGCCAAAGGTACATTTCGTTATATATAAAAAAATCTGTGACACCAGAATCTCTTTACTCCTGAATGAGAGTCACGTACAGACCTGTTACTGCTAGATGATGATAACTATAGCATTACAAATGTTTTGGGGGGGGGGGGTTTGTACAAAAACCTCTCTTTCTTAATGAGGTTCTGTTTGTGCCAAAATTATGTTTTTATTCAACCTGAACATGTGACAAAACTATTTGCTGGTCATTTTACCTTTTAAAATGTACTCACAGCTTTAGTTGTACGGGAAAAAACTGACAACCACATTTTCAACTTTCAGCTTTAAATTCTTTGTCTTAAAAAACTCGACAACAGATTAAAGCTTTTTTATTTTAAATGAGTTCATATTGCTTTTAGTGTTGCAGTTGTTCAGTTCCTTGAACGGCTACTTGAGACTGGCTCCAAAGTGAGTCAACTCCATAGACTCCTATATTAAGGAGCCCAAGAAATAAACATGTTTACAGGCTAGTGTATAAAAGAAAATTGCATATAAGAGGATTCATGTATGACATACTAGTTTAAATTGTATTAAATTGTACTAAACAACCAATGTATAACCACTTATCTAACCAGGGTTGTGGCAGTTTGGAGCTTACCCCATCTGTCATTGGGGAAGAGGCAGGGTACACCCTAAGTAGGTCTCCAGTCAGTCACAGAGCTCACGCATTCACTCTCACATCCACACCAACAGCAAATTTGGAATTGTGGAAATCATGCAAAAACTGTGGCAGCTGTGGCTCAGGCGATAGAGTGGGTCATCTGGAAGGTCAGTGGTTCAATCCCTGGCTCCACTCCACATGTCAATGAGATACTGAACCCCAGACTGCACCCAGATGCATTCATCATTTGGGCAGTGTGCACATGATGGGTAGAAAGCATTTAAGGGTGTAGAATAAAGGGCTGTATGGATGTGTGCATTTGCTAAACTCCAGAAGGCCCAGAATGCAGAATGTTCTTGCTGTGAGGTGCAGAGTTATTGTAGGATTGTATTTTCTAACTATTTTGTTTTTAAGTAAGTATCAGTATACTTTATTAATCAAAAATTGAAAATTTTGCTCTATAGCGCTTTTTCAGTTCAGTTTAGTTTCAGCTCCTGTTCCCACATAAAATGTGAACATCTTGGGTCACCTGCATATTAGTTTTTAGGACATCCCAATCTAAATCCATAGGTAATAATATAGAGGTGGTCCCCCTTTGCTGCTATAACAGTTTCCACTCTTTAGGAAAGGCTTTCTACAAGGTTTTGGAGTGAGTCTGTGGGAATTTTTGCCCATTTATCCACAAGGTCAGACACTGATGTTGGAGAGGGCCTGGCTCGCAATCTCCATTCTAGTTTATCTCAAAGGTCAGGGCTCTGTGCAGCCAGTCAAGTTTTTCCATAGCAAACTCATCCAGTCATACCTTTATGGACCTTGCTTTGTACACTAGGGTATAGTCACGCTGGAACAGAAAAAGACCATCCCTAAACTGTTTCCACAAAGTTGGAAGCATATAATTGTCCAAAACATCTTGGTAAACTGACGCATTAACAATCATCTTTACTGGAATTAACCGGCCCAGGCCAAACCCAGAAAAACAACCCCATAGCATTAGCCCTCCCACACCAAACTTGACAGTTGGCACAGTGCAGTCAGGTAAGTAATGTTCTCCTTGCAGTCACCATACCCAGACTTAATCCATCAGACTTCCAGATAGAGAAACATGATCCATCACTCCACAGAATGTTTCTTCTGCTGTTACACCACTTCATACATCACTTTGCATTCATTTTAGTGTTGTAAGGATTGCATGCAGCAGCTCAGCCATCATAACCCATGCCATGAAGCTCCTGGCTCCCAATTTTTGTGCTGTTAATGCCAGAGGAGGTTTGGAACTCTGCAGTTATTGAGTCAACAGAGCGTTGGCAACGTTTTAGCACTATGCACTTCAGCACTCAGTGACCCTGCTCTCTAACTTTTCGTCATCTGCCACTTTCTGTGGCAGTTGCTGTGGTATTTAAGTGATTCCACTTTGCATAATACCTCTTACAGTTGATCATGGAATATCTAGGAGAAAAGAAATTTCACCAACGGACTTGTTGTAACAGTGACATCTTATTACAATACCATGCTTGAATTGAGAGCGCTCTTTCGAATGACCCGTTCTTTCACAAATGTTTGCAAAGGCAGACTGCATGACTAGGTGCTTGATTTTATGCACCTGTGGTAATGGGGCTGAATGAAACACCTGAATTCAGTGATTAAGTTGTGTGAGCCAATACGTTTGTACATATAATGTATTTCTTCTGTAGAAATGAGAATATCTTTCTAATGGCAAGCCGTTCACTTGTTCTTTTTGTGCATCAAAGTGTTGGAATGATGAACAGGCAGATGGACAGATCAATCATCAATTATCATTACCCTTTGGCCTGACTCCTAGTGGTACAAAAAGAGAAATCTGAAAGAATGATGAGAAAGAGGCACATGCTGGGTGAGATATCAGAGTGTGTTTTTCACAGAGATATTAATTGGACTGGACTTTGCAGGATTGCTGCTTTGTCTTTTTCTCATCAATAGAGCAAACTAAGAACTTTTCAAATCTTTGTTAGTCTGTTTAACATATTCACTGGGTTTTTTACTTCAGCTTGCCTCACTTTTAAATACTCTTTAGACAAAGTCATTGTTTTCTGCTTTTTCATGCAGTATGCACCCTTTGTTGTACTGTAGTCTGACTCTTTGTAATGGAAATAACAGTAACTTCCAAGAACTGTCTGAAAAGCCAAAACACACACACCAAACTGCACAGCCAAGAGACTGAACATGTATGGACATTTACAGCATATCACACATACATGGAAAAACAAAGTCAAGCACATCTGAACACAAGGGCAAAAACACAATAATTACATATTGCGTGTTAGCTGTCAAACTTAAGCACGCACACAAACAGTCACTGCATACTTGTTCACAGTGCTCCTGACAAGGCTTATTGTTTGTCCTTGACATTTTCGTGTATTTGATGAAAGGCTGGTATGAAAGGGCCATGTGTTGGCATCACAAATCTTCAAATGTAGAGTGATTTCTTTGTTCCCTCTCTCTTAGCTGACTCAAGGGACTTCTGTGCTCGGGGTGGACTTGTTAATTAACCACACGGCTGCCTGATTCAAATGTGTGTACAGAAATTTGCACACAAAGTGGTAGCTACAGAAGATGTGAAGGGACTTTCCAAATCTACCCTTCATTAGTATTGCAGCAAATTGGAAAAGCTACAAAGTACAGCCAAACAGTATGCAGGAGGTTGATATTCCTTCTTCTTAGTTACTATTTTAATTTGTGTATTTGAGAAGGACTATAAAAGACTTGACAGATGGATGACTAGACAAACACAGAGACAGATACCTTTCTGTACACATGCCAATAAGAAATAATAGCTGCCTCTAATGAACTTTCAGATTTGTTTCAACTATCAGTATCTGTGTATTTTAAGGTTAAAGTTATATATTTTTTTATGTTCATAGTTTTGGTAGTAGACACATTAGTGGATAAATTAAGCATTTAAAACATACATAATTTCATAAATTTGCCTATAAAATGCATATTTTATGACTCATTACACTCTTAAAACAGCCTTAATTTTGCTTTTTCTATTTTTCTATCTGACATCCTGTTTATCTTACCAGTGAGTGGTTACATTGTCCTACAGGGTCAGGGTTCAAGAAAATAATTTTAGGGCTATTTTTTAAACTCCTCTTATAATGTTTGTCAGGGCCAGACACAAGAAAGTAATATTCTTCTTTACACCTGATTGTTGAGTTTTTTTCTCTATTTTGCAGGGTCTTTACCATACAGCTTAAAGTGTCTTGAGGCAACCTTTGTTGTGAATTGGTGCTAGATAAATTAAACTGAATTGAATTGAATTGAAATGAAATGAAAAACAAAACAATAATTGACCATTTTTCCAGTTGCGTACATGTTAGTGTTAGCAAATGTAAGAACTAAAATTTGTGCCTGTCTTTCACAGTGCACGTGAAGGCAGGGACATGTGAGGTGATCGCTGCTCATCGCTGCTGCAACAAGAACAAGATTGAGGAGAGATCTCAGACTGTCAAATGTTCCTGCTTCCCTGGACAGGTTGCCGGCACCACTCGAGCTATGCCATCTTGTGTTGATGGTATGTTTCATTTTGTGTGTTTCTGGGTATCTTTGGTATGCATTTGCACAGTTCTACTGTCTGACACACACCTATTTTGAGTGGTGCTTAAAATGCCTTTTTATGGATTAGAACTTATCACACTTTTTCTGTGTCACTTTTTTCAGCAGAACAGGTAAGTTAGGTTTGTCACAACCAGTTCTGAAATAAATAATCGAAAACTGAATTAGCAGATAAGTATTTTTATGAAGATAAATGTTGACAGACAACCAAAGGAGCAATCAATACTAGAAGATGATTGATGCCAGTCTTTGCAAGGGGTTATTGAAAGAGGTTTTCTTTAGTGCAGACATTGTGTTTGACCAAAACATATTGTGTGTTCCTGTATACTGAAAAATCAAAGAACTGATTCATGATTAGGTAAATGTTGATTTGACAGGAAAGACATAAATGTTGTCAATATTCTCTTGGCAGCATTTCTGGGTACTGGTAGCCAAAATACTGAACAGAACTGCAAAGTGAAGTCTTTCTCCCACTGCTCCCGCTTTTCTGTGTGGTGCTGTGTTTCAGCAGACTATTTTTTATAAACATTCTGTTTATTATATTTCTGATGAATTCAGAAGCGTTCTAAACATGATGGATGGCATAGGGTTACATTCTAAACATAATCACTTCAAAAATAATTAAATATTTGCTCCTCTAATGAACCTTAAAGGTACGAGAAACAAAAATCTGAGCTATGCTGGACTGAAAAGGGAGTCTGTCCTCAGTAAATAACAAATTGAACCTTTTGTCCTCAAAATAGGCATGTTTTTACAATACATTACAGAAGCAAATATGTCTTGGTGGAAATATAATTGCATCTGATTTACTGTGTATTGATATAATGTGGTCACATTATTAAATTGTATATTTGCATACTCTGATATAGAATGTACCAGAAATACAGCAAATGACAGCATAAGTTTTACACCAAAACTTTGACTTCTGCTCTTATTCAACTGCTCTTATTTCCTCCAGAAAAAATGTTTTATTTACATTCAACACACTGTTGATCTTCTCCTAACCTCAAGTGTTTTTGCTGCCTAAACCCCAGTCTCTGGTGTGAGAGCCAACAATCAAACCCAACCACCTCCTGCTGACTCTGATGCCATTCTTAAATGTGCTACTTAATTTCTGAAGGTAATCCAGCTAGTGATTATCTTGCAGCTTAATGTAACAATTAAACTGTGAAGAAACTTAATTTGTAGGAGATGGGGTTGCACAAATTCTAAAACGGATTATTATGAAGCAGCAGAGGAAAAATGCGCCATGAAGAGGAAATCTCATGTTTCTATTATTATACCATATTTAGCAGTAGTCAGTGTTATGTGAATATAAGAGGACTTTCAGCAAGAATCTTGATAGCAAATATATTAATCTGCAGAAAGTATTATCTTTCTGGAGCTCGTTCGTTGGCTGCAAATGAGAGGTTGAGTCTTTAAATCCAAATGTATTAGGGCATTTTACCCATAAATGAGATTAATTTTTAGTGTTGAAAATCCTAAGCAATGAAATATTCCCATATTCTTGGAACCCCCGTGGCTATTGTCCCTGTGTTTACAGCATCAGTATCCAGCAGCCCCTCCAGCTTTGAAAAGTTGCACTTGATGAAATAGCAGACAGCAGTCTCTGCTTCTCTGCTACTTGGTTTTGCATTAGTGCTCAAACACAATGAGAGATTCACTTACAACATGGCAAGATAAGATGGACAGGAATGATGGAGATAGATAGATGGATAGATAGAAACAGGTAAATTAACACTAAGAGTGGATGCAACTGGAGTATTACTGTCTCATATACTTCACAACCAATACTTGCCAGAAATTCTTGCTGTTCCTTCAGTGATGCTGTAGGCCTCTTGGCATCCTCACTGACCAGTTATTGTTGGAAGGATGTCCAGTTCTTGGTAACTTCAGTGTGGTTCCATATTTTCTCCAATTCTTGATGACTTTCTTCAGTGTTCCATGGTATATGACATGCCTTGACTTCACACACAAGCTCAGGCTGCTTTCCCACCAGAGAGGTGATGTTCCGCGTTCCAAGAGCAAGTTTCAGCAACCAGGAATTGGACCATCAAGGACTCTGCTTTCAAGGACCTATAGGGCCTCTCCTGTGGATGGTGGGTCCACAGGAGGGTTGGCTCATGTAGCTCATTTGGGCTGAACCCAGCTGAACCTGTGAGCTCAGGGTGGTCCATGGTTTTACTCACAATAAAGGTCTTCAGAATCTCATATGCCAGGAGGTTCTGTTTTTAAATTATCACCATAGGAGTTGACTGGACTCTTGGATCCTTGCCAATGCTTGTATGATAGATCACCATTATCGGTAGAAGAACTGATCGCAATTTTGAGGTCATGGGGTTAAAGGTCAAGGTCACAAGAGGTTGTTAATAAAATTATTTTAACATAAGAGCAGACTGGCCTGCTGGAGCCTTGTTAATATTTGTAAGGTTAATAACTATTGTAGGTAAAATAAATGTCAAAGGCAAGGTAAAGTGCAACTTCAGCATAAATAAATTTTCCATAGGAGCTGAGTCAGTTGTAAGATCTTTATCAAAATTTGTTTGGCTACTCACTATAACAGGGGTAGAAGAAGATGGGTAGAGGAAATTAAGGACTAATAGCAAAGGTGAAAAGTTTATCACTGCAGGAGCTGACTGGTTTGCTGGATCTATTCCAAACTTTGTGTGGATAATACCTATGATGGGAAGAAGATCTGATAACATTCAAGAGAGTGTTGGAGTCAAAGGTCAAGGTCACACAGGGTCAAATTTATACCAGAGGCTTGCCGGCCGAGTTCTCAGCATTTTATAATTTATTTCTTTGTTTTTCATATATATTAAGTTCTTTCCTGGTTTTTCTTTTTTTAAAAAAAAACTAAAAGATCTCAGCACGAAGGACCTTTTTTCTGTCTAATTAAATTCACATGACTCCTGTACCCATAAAACCCACACCTCCAGTAACTATCTGCATTTTAAAGTACTTTATTGCGAATAGGTCAACAAGAAATTTTTCTTCAAGCGAAAAGTTGTTTTCATCTC
>VUQH01000711.1:22711-36248 GCA_015106775.1 Etroplus canarensis | reverse complement strand
CTGTGGGAATATTTGCCAATTTAAATGAGAGGTTCTGGCTCACAATCGCTGTTCTAGTTCATCCCAAAGGTGTTAGATGCCATTGAAGTCAAGGCTCAGTGTGGGCCAGTTAAATTCTTCCACACCAAACTTATCCAACCATACCTTCGTGGACATTGCTTTGTACACTGATGCACATTCATGCTGGAACAAAAAAGGGCTTTCTCCAAATCACTCCCAAATTTGAAAGCATAGAATTGTCCAAATGTCTTGGCAAGATAAGGAATTTATATTTCCTTTCACTGGAACTAAGGGGCCCGGGCCAACTCCATGAAAAAAACAACCCCATAGCATTATCCCTCCTCAACCAAACTTTACAGCTGGCACAATGCAATCAGGCAGGTAACATTTTTCTGGCGTTTGCCAAACCCAGACTCATCCATCAGACCATCAGATAGAGAAGCATGATTTGTTACTCCATGGAACATGTTTCCACTGCTCCAGAGTCCAGTGGTGGTGTGCTTTACACTACTACATCTGATGCTTGGCATTGTGCTTGGTGATGTAAGGCTTGTATGCAGCTGCTCAGCCTTGGAGACCCATGCCATGAAGCTCCCGGCACACAGGTTTTGTGCTGATGTGCAGATTTTATACACCTCTGGTAATAGGAATTAATGAAACATCTAATCTCATTGACTGGTATGTGTTACCGAACACATTTGCCCTGATGAAAATACAACATATGGACCACTTTAAGACAATTATTAGCATGGTGCAGATTTCTCTTTGCATTAGTATGTGACTCTATGCATTACATGACAATATTTGGACACGTCCGTTCTTTCTTTCTTTCTATCTTTCTTTCTTTCTTTCATTCTTTCTTTCTTTCAAGCCGTGACACTAAGAATAGAAATGAAGGCATAAGAGGCTGCCAGATGTTATGCTGACATTTCCCTATCGACATCTTCAATCCCCCATTTACATTTCATATCTGGATGACTGGTTGGAGTCCCATGTGAAAAGGCCAGGTTGGATTAAGGTGTCTTTGTGATTCTATGATATCTTATGGGCAGGTCAGACAGACCTAATTCCCTTTCTGGAGCAAGACAGGTCTCAACCTCCTGGTAAGCTCTCATCAGTCTCATCCTCTACCTCAAGGCTCTCACCCTGTCATACCTATGAGATCAGGCATGATGACATGTACTGGTGGATATAATTGCTTTGTCCTCTATCTACCATTTTCCTTTACTTGTCTGTTATGTTGGAAGTAACCAGAAGAAATTAGGTGATGCACAAAGAGAGCATGAACCCTTTCTGTCAAAGAGCCTCATGATTTCTGTATTGCATCCAGAAGAAAATGCCAGATTGGCTGTTATCCGACAATATTTTGATAGCATATCTGGCAGTGTTTTCTTTCTCACCCACGCACATCTGGTAGCTTAGTATAAGTCAACTTTTTTATAATGGCGCAAAGCAGGAAGTAGCAGATGCTGCATGCTGAGTGAATATGTTGTTCTTTCTCTGTTTCGGAGGGCTTATAAAACCTCAAATCATGTTTCATTTCTGCAAGCTTGCTTCTCAGGACTGTAAATCGCCAGTATCAAACAGTGAGCTAAGGTGGAACAGTAATCCAACCCAGCGTAGCCAGTTGTCAGGATTTTCCTCCTCTCCTTAAGAGATACAATGGATAAAGAGATTGTCTCACACTCATGAGTCAGAAAATGTGTTTCTCATTGTTGCAGAACATATCCTACCCACCATAACCGTGAAGGATAAGGATATCCAAGGTCCCTTGTTAGTATGCAAAACAATGCATCATATTTTTCACCGTGTCTCATTTCCAATTGCAAATGGAGAAGGAATGAAAAATATGCAGGAGATTACTGTGTTAAACAATTTTGTTCTGCTTAATAGTGACTCCTTTGATTTGGTCCCAGGCCCCTGAGATGAGCATGGATGAGAAATGATTGAGATGCATGGAGGAGCTTGTTCCTGACTGCTTGCTCTGCTAAGCAGACCCACTTCACAATAATAAGAGGTCATCCCTGGTGGAGTGTGGAAATGTGTCTAATTAAAACAAAATGGTTTATCAAGAGCTAAGGCGAAGTGAGCAGCCCTAGTAAAATAAATAGCCAGCAATTTCCTGAGATTCAAATTCTGATAAGTATCTTATTAAAACAGTCCACCATCTAATGGAAATGCTTTCCATTGTCAGAGGACTTAAGCTAATTTTCCCTCTCTCTTTTGCTCGTTTTCTCTCTCTTTCTCCCTCTATGCTGTATGTGCATCTCTGTAGTTATGAAGATTCATGTGTACATTGGCAGTTATGTGTGTACATGAGAAAAAAAGAGCGCAACAAATGAGAAGCCTGTCTGTTTTGTTAGGCATTTTGAATTTTGCTCACCTTGCAGCTAAGCAGGAATGTAAATTACTTACTGCTGCAGGCACACATTACTTAATTGTTTTTTATATCATCATTATTCATCTTGTCTGACAGCTCAATTGTGGCACTGATGTGTTGAAAGATGGGCCATCTGTACTTTTTCACTTTTTCTCTTTTGCTGTTTCTGAGGAGCTGTCTTCCATACTGATGGACGCCGCCGCCATGATTTGTCAACGTGTGATGTTTGAGATTACAGCACCAAGCTGAATCTCGTGGAATGCCTCTAAGCAAGGACAAAATAATGCTAATAAAAAATATTTTCACACAATGCCTCACTCAGCAAGCACATTAGAGGAGCTTGCAATTACCATGTCTCCTGTGATTGCATATCTGTGGAAATTAATTGCTGTTTTGATGTCCATTGACATCATACTGACAAGCTCATGAAAATCCTCCAATCACAGACATACGTTTGGGCCAAAGACTGGACACATTATCTTCAACTGAACCTCGGAGTTGGTTGTTTTTCCTGGAGAGGAGACAGAAAACATAGCAGCTATGAAACCTCTTCAAAATGCACTTACTAAGAGCTCCCTCTCACAGCCTCTAAATAGCTGCAATTTGTTGACTAAAACCCAAACTGGGCATGAGGGTGTCAGATTTAATTTTCATTTTACTTCTCTTTTTCTCTTCTTGTCACTTCCTGTGTGAAATATTTTCCCTCACTGTAGAGCAGAAAACGCAGACCATCATCTCCACATGGTACCTAAGGCTCCATCAGTGGGCCATTACTGATGTAATCGGCCACCTGTACGAATGTGGTTTCTGTGTGTAAGAGTGTGTATGTGTGCATTTGCTGATTGCATTGCGGTAGTCCCAAGAGCCTTTTGAGTATGTATCTAGTACCCACTAACAGGTGGATGTTGGGAAGTAAGTAGCGGGGGTGGACTTCTATAATGGACATAGTTCAAATGGCACACAAATCCAAGTCCCAAGACACATGCCACACATTGTGGATTCCTTTTTTGCTGCTCCGCAATGCAGAGTAACAATAAGTACAACCCAAATTTCAAAAAGGTCGGTATCATTTGTAAAATATAAATGAAAGCACAATGTAATGATTTGAAAATCTCATAAACCAATATTTTATTCACAAGAAAACGTAGAACTTAAATGTTGAAAGTCAGATATTTTACTATTCATTAAAAAAACACTAGCTCATCTTGAATTTAATAGTAGCAACACATCTCACGAAAAGTTGGGGCAAGGGCAAGAAAAGGTTGGAAAAGTAAGTGGAACTAAAAAGAAGAGGTTTGGCACACTGTGAGAAACTGTGAGTACAAATTTTGGAGCAATTTCAGAATAATGTTCCTCAACATGAAATTGTGAAGGCTTTCGAATACTCTGTCATCTAGAGTATATAATATCATCAGAAGATTCTGAGAATCTGGAGACTCTGTGCACAAGTGACATGGCTGAAAACCAATATTGGATGCTGGTGATCTTCAGGCCATCAGATGGCACTGCATTGCAAACAGGCCTGATTCTGTCTTGGAAATCGCTGCATGGGCTGAAAAACACTTCCAGAAATCATTGTCTGTGAACACAATTGACCGTGCCATCCACAAATGTAGGTTAAAGCTCTATCATGCAAAATAAGAAGCCATATGTGAACATGATCCAGAAATGTCACCGTCTTCTCCCAAAGCTCATTTAAAACAGACTGACGCAAAGTTGCATACTAGTCTGTGGTCAGACAAATCAAAATCTGAAATTGTTTTTGGAAATCATAGACAATGTGTCCTTTGGACTAGAGCGTAGAGGGACCACCTGGCTTGTTATCAGTGTTCATTTCAAAGCCTGCATCTCTCATGGTATGGTAGTGCATTAGTGCCTATAGTACTGGAAACTTGCACATCTGGAAAGGCACCATCAATACTGAATGGTATGTACAGATTTTAGAGCAACATATGCTCCCCTCCAGATGACATAATTTTTAGCGAATGCCTTGCATATATCAGCAGGACAGTGATGAACCTCATACTGCAGCTATTACAACAGCATGGCTTCGTAGTAGAAGAGTCCAGGTGCTGGACTCGCCTGCCTGCAGTACAGACCTTTTACTAATTGAAAACATTGGACAATTCATGAAATGCAAAATACCACAAAGAAGACCCAGGACTGCTGAGCGACTGGAATACTATATCAGACAAGGATTGGACAACATTCCTCTCCCAAATCTCCAGCAGCTGGCCTCCTCAGTTCTCAGCCATCATTGCATTGTGGCCCAACCTTTTTTGAATTGCGGTTGTATATAACTGTAGGATAAAATGGGAAATCACAGTATAATTTTGTGAATTTCTATTAGAGCACTGTGTGCACTAATGTTACATTTAAACTTATCTGTTGTTTTCTTTTGATATGACTAAAAACATTACTTTTTGTTAAAAGTATTAAATGTAAAAAATGGTTTGTCAAAGCCAAAAAACCTTGAAAGACAACTAATTGATGTCACATGCATTCTACTGACAGTTTAGAGTTTTAGTCTGATTATTTCCTGGTATTTTTTTAAATCGCCAGCTAGGCTGATTGTGTATGTGGACAAGAGAGGAGAGGGAATGGTTCACTTTCAGTAGAGTCGACAGGATGCCACATTCCCTCGTGATATTTTCAAATATTGCTAGAGGCTGAAAGAATTAAAGGCATCACAAGAGGGCCCTTTGAAACCTTCCAACTTGGTATGAAATCACTGTGTGTGAGCACTTTGATCAGCAAATGGTCAAGCAGGAGCCCTGCGGTCAGCCATCTCTCCACATAACCACTGGGCACCTCTTCCCAGCAATGTGAACACCCATTCACCTGACCACTATTTGATTTGCTCACTGAACTGATTTTACAACAATTAAGCTTTGTGCTATACCACAATTACCACTCTCTATCTCTCATCAGCCATGCCTTGCAGCATCACTCCCTGCTTTTGCATGTACCCAGAATGCTATATGCACAGATTAAAAAGCAGACACTGCTTATCACACAATCATAATTCCAGCTATCATCATTATTAATCTTGTCAACTTCTTTATCCAGTTTGGGCTTTAAATTCAGAGTGTCTTGTTTTCCTGATTGCAAAATGTAAATAAAATTGTAAATTGACCAATGGTTTGCCTGTACTGGCTACACCCTAAAGACCAATGATGTGTGCTTTGATTTCTGATATAGGGTGGAAAGGTGCCCAGACTGAAAGTAGCTGATCCCACTGAGAAGCCAGATCATCTTCACACAGCCTTATGCTGTGTTAAAGACCCACAGGTTTAATTCAAGTCTTTGACAAGAGCATCTGTAAGTTATGAGCATATTGATGCGCATTGTATCTTTTTACTGAATTAAGCTTCCTGGGGGAATAAAGACACTGAAAAAAGTATGAAACACAGGTGAGCAATTATAAATAATTTCCTACCATATGATATTTATGCTTGTTTGACAAATGAAAATGTAGTTAAATTTTTGAAAATTTTTAGAGAATTCAAGCTAGATACAGGTGCAGTTCTTGAAATTGCTTTATATATGTTTATAATTACAGCTACAAACTCTTCTGTTTTCTAATCTTTTCTTTTTCACTGCAGAATCAGCAACCAGGCTGAGTCAGTCAATATGAGTCCTAAAGTGAAACATGACTGATAGAATCCTACTTCATGTAATAACCAAGTTTCACTGCTCAAAATGGGTTAATCTGTCATTTTTCCCTGCAAAAAAAGGCAAAACCTCTTCCAGACAGTTCTGTGCAACCTGTTCTTTCAATATGAATTGAGTTATGTTCCAATCAAACAAATCACGGCTTGTTCCAAACAGGGCCATGAGTAATGAATTGAAAAAGTCTGTATTTGATTACCCCTGCCGCCCAGAGTTGACTAAGATCCATTTGAGAGGCAATGCGGTGGAATTCCAATATGGACACCCTCCAGCTATTGACCCTGTCTTTAAGTGGGCGCTGTGCTTTTAGTGTACTTACACTGGTTGGTCCACATCTTCTTCCTCCTGGCAGTTTTGCAATACTTTTGATGGCAGATACTGGCTCCCTTTTTACTACTCTGCATTATTGATGCATCAGATAATGTGGATAGCCTACTTTATGTCATAACCCACTGAGGTTACAAATGCAAGAAGGTAAAGGGGTTGTGATGTCTTGCTGTATAACTAGTCCAAAATAATTATTGTGAGTTAGTGTAAAAGAACAAAATATATACATTGTGCTGTACAATCTGATTCAGCTAATGCGAAGTCAATACCACTGATGCAGTGGACGATACCAGTTCCTTTTTCATTGAGGATTCTCTGAAATTGAGCATTTCTCCAAAAATTGTGCTGGTTGCAACAGTTTAATTTTTACTGTAATGTGCAGGTACAGTATGTAGTCCACACTGTGATAATTACAAAGTCATTCATATACAGATATTCTGCTCAAGAGATGTAGTAGAACTCAGATTTATAAGGCTGCCTGAACATAAAAATAATAAATTATCCCACAGACAGTTTAGCCAAAGAAGAACCTAGCAAATTCAGGTTTGACCACATTTCAGCCCCACAGAAACAAATATAAAGAGTTTTCTTCAACCAAAAAATCCACTGAATTTTTAACATGCAGCAGAGGGAACAAATGCACTAAACATTAGACACCTTCATAACAGAACACTTCTGTTGATATGGTTTCGTGCAAAGGGTTTGATAATTTTCTTACTGTGCAGGGTCCTTGTTCTCAGTGTTTAAAGCCAACATCGCCAGGTTCCTAATTCAACAGTTCCCACTGCTTTTTTCTTAAGTAGTTTTTCATATGACCCAGAC
This sequence comes from Etroplus canarensis, assembly GCA_015106775.1. Classification (NCBI taxonomy): domain Eukaryota; kingdom Metazoa; phylum Chordata; class Actinopteri; order Cichliformes; family Cichlidae; genus Etroplus; species Etroplus canarensis. The sequence goes on along the minus strand of VUQH01000711.1, from coordinate 29,047 downwards.
AAGAAAAGCCCTCCTCACAGCCTACTGATGTGAAGGGAATTGTCAAAGATAACCATACGAGGATAAGTATCCAAAACATGGTGCTCTGAATAACAGGAAGTGAAAGTAAGGTCACTGGTTTGATTTGCAGAGGCCATTGGTTGAACCAGAACACTTGCACTAGGTCAGGGGTTTCCAAACTTTAATCAAATAGTGCCGGATTTATTAATAGGAAAACTCCCAAGGGGCAATAGTCCCCCCTGAATTTTCATTATTTCTTTTATATTTATAGAAGTTACATACATATCTCTTGGGGCGAATGTTCGACACCATTTTAATGACACGGTTTGCCATGTTTAGTTATTAATGTGGCCACTTTACAGGTTGGTGATATTTTCTTGGTGAACAACCGCTGTTTTGAGGCCAAGCCAGCTTCAAGTTGCTTTACTTTTTCAGTACAGTCGCCTCCTGTTAGCTCGACGTATGCATAATCACACTTTGTCTGGTGGTGTCTTTTTATTTTGAACTTCTTTCACATGACAGTAAAATTAAGCAAACATTATTCTTTCCGTTTTAGTGAAAAAATATTGCAAATGGTGCCCTCACTATCAACTTTTGTCTTTTTTACAGGTGCCAAGTGGCAGAAATTATCCAGAAGCTTTTAACATAGATCACATGATTCTACCATCACGAGTTTGAAAAGAGCAATTGCATTTTGAACTTACAATATTTGTTCATTCTGACCATAAATAATACTTTTTAAGACAGCCACTGTGGGCCATATAAAATCTGACCCCATGGTTGGCTACTGGGCTGGACTCTGGATATGTCTGCGTTAGGTTTATGTTGTCTGAGTCTAAAAAAAGACTTTTTTAAAAAGTTTTTTCAATTTATTAATTTTTTATTGACACGCTTAAGTTTAAATTAGAAATAAACCACAGACAGTGACTATTACTGGGTACAGCACTGTGAAGAGACCCACTTGGTGCCATGTATATGTTGATCGTTTTAAAGAACATTAAAAATCAGAATATCAGCCAGTGTTAAGCCAGCTGATCAAAAATCTAGCATTTAAAAAAAACAATACCAGTAATAATAGGCAGAAACTTACTGTCTTCAGATTTAATACAGTATAACTGAATGGTGTCTAAAGTCCAGCATATGCTTTACAGATTTGAAAGCAAGAGTCTAATAACAGACAGTAGAAAAAGGAGAAGTAGAAAGAGAAGTAGAAATAGGAGCTAAAGCCTGACCAGTTTCTTACATGTATTCATCTATTTACAGAGGTGCTGCTTGCCACCAGGCAAGGTAGACATATGCGTGGGGCCCCAGGACAGTGGGGGGCCCCTGAAGGCTAACAAGCTTCAAGCTACAGCAGTGGCAATGTGCAAAGTTTGCAGTGACCATAGGAGAGACCTAATCTATTTAAGGAAACCCCATCTGACTCCACTCACTGTTGCAAGTAGGGTGCATGATGATTCTGTTTAAAACAAACATAATGACAGTAGCAAAAGCCACTCATGGAAAATGAAGAGGAGTTATCCTTCTGGGAGTGAAAAAAGAAAGATGTAAAAAGAGGATGAGGAGAAAATAAGCAAGTGGTGAATGGAGAAGATAATAATGATTAAATATAATCTTAAATAACTAAATGCTGCTTGTTAAGCCTTAACTGTAGAGGAGAAACACTTGTAACTAAGGTGTAGTGGTGTAAGTTATTGTGCTAGGTGGTTTTATGATACTGGAAACTGTATAGTTTCATTATTTACAAACCTAAGTAGCCAGTGCAGGCTCCAACATATAAGTTTAATCCTCTGTATTGGAACTATTACATTGTCTCCATCAAATTAAGTGTAAATAGTAAAGAAAGAATAGCGAAAGCTAAGACCAAGGACATTTGATTTGAGGAATCCAAATCTATAACATACTGTTATACTGGCATTTTGATCCCAGTGTACCTTCAGCTGCTCTCTTGTATTCTTCTCAAGGGGTTGCTACAGTGGATTAATCTGCATCGCCTGATGCCCTTCCTGACACAACCCTCCATGGTGAGAGGGGTTTGTGTCCCCACCTGGAACTGAACCAGGGACCTTTCGCTTGTAAGATGAGTGTGTAAGCCACTACACTACAGAGACCTAATGTAATGTTTATAAATGCTGGTTGGAGCCCCCCCCCCCCCACCCTTTGAATTTTCCCTAGTGCCCCAAAAGACTCTAAAATCGCCACTGCCCACTTAGACACCTCCAGTCCTACAAATCCACCCATTAACATATATTCAGTCTCCTACCCCCAACTTTGTCACTAATGGTACATTTTAGGAAAAGCTTTAAAGATTTTTAAACGCTTTGTTTTTGTGATTATCAGCTCCAAGCCTAGAACACTCCACAGCGGCTCAGATCCACTGGTGAGTGACGCAGTAAACGCAGAGATGAAGATGGGAATGATAAACGTGAAAGGCAGACAACATGAGAGACAGAGAGAGAGAGAGAGAGAGAGAGTGAGAGAGTGAGAGAGAGAGAGTTGGCACAAGTAGGTTCACAGTTTGATCCATAGATGGCAGTACTCTAGCAGAAACAGAGCTGGATGGGGGCATGTCACTGACCAGTTTCAGTGTGTTCTGCGAGGACAAAATGCTGTGAAAGGTAAGCAATTTGCCTTGTTATAAATGTGATGATAACATCATATGGTCATATAGATGCTTTCTAAAGAGAAAACAAGTCCATTTAAATGGGCACAATAGGTCCTGTCTTTAGAGGACTTTCCAAACTGTTAATCAAACTTATTATCCCAGCAAACTTAAGTGAATCTTTGCTCTACAGGATATTATTTTTTCTTCTTTGGCAGGTTAGTGAATTACGCAGTCCAAATTTCCAAAGCCCATGATGTTTACTAAAAGTGCTTGATGTTGTACATATTCAGCTTGTTCTGGATATCTTGCTCCAAGACTTGTGCCTCACTGGGTGCCAGAGGACGCCAGTGTTTATTTCTTTTATATATGATTGTTTTTCTTTGGGCGGAAACAGTTAACACCATAATGAGCGTGAGGAGTGTGAGGGGGCTGGGTTTAAGCGCGCGGTGTGCCAGCGACAGGCAGCGTACACACTCTACTGTACATTGATGGAGCCGATCTCCGTGCGTCCGGCAGAGCTCTGTGAGAAAGCCACGCTGCGGGTCTGAACCGACGCTGCGAAATCACACCGCCGGATGATGGCAAGTCCGGCTTGTACGTAACCTTCACGTGCCGCAGAGTAGCCCGGAGGACGCTGAATGCCAAACTGGAGGAATGTGCCGTTTGGCGTGACGTGGTCTGATAAAGTAACAGGTCAGTTCAGATGGTGAAGGCTCCGCTGCGAAGTTTACGCGCTGCATACGGAATTACTGGCGACAAGGACGGCTTCTGCCCGAATGAATGAGGCCGTCGCTGAACAGGGTCCGTAGGCGTGCAGGCTGCGTGAATTGGAAGAAGTAGGCTACTGACTGTAAAATTACCCTAAGAGGGACAGTTTGACCCGCTCTGGAACCGTTTCTCACCCTGCTTGGAACTGAAGCGAGCCCGGCGCATCAGCTGAAGCCCGGGAGGCAGCAGGCGGCGGCGGAGGGGGACGGGATAGGGATAACCGGCAGATTCACTTTAAATCAAGAGGTGAGTGATGATCAAGGCTGAACCCGGCTTCACCGGGTGCAAGTATTTGCGTAAATCCCGCATGACTGTCAGGCGTGCCGCAAAACACCAAAGCAACCCACTCTGTTTCTCAAAAGAGCTGATTTCCCCACACTGCAGAGAAACAACTGTAGAGAGGCATTTTTTTCATTTTAGGCTGCAGGCTGTGTATGCAGCCTGTTTCAGTGTTAGGCTACATTGTATCATTGCCACTGTTCCCTCTTGACGCCTAAATAAATGACAAGGTGGTACTGTAAATATTATGCAGTGTTTAGGCATATTAAAGCACTGCAGCTGCATCCAGGTCAGGCTTTGCACACAGGTGCTGGTGTGGATTCTTTCCATTAATTCCATTTATGCTCTGCTTTCATTCATTAGATTTTACATCAGGGTTATTGAGTTAAAGCCGGCTCTACTGAGGTGATGCATCAGATTGGTATCATTCTTGCTTATTAGCTTCTTCTGGTTTGTGTAAGTATTTAATGAACTTACTTGACCGGATGAGTTATTTTTAGTCCTTGTAATATGTTGCTTGCAGTCATCACGGTGCTGGGCTGTCAAATGATTTTGATTTGTTCACCTTGCTTGCAATCTCACTCTTACACAGACATGCTCTTCCACATAGAGTCCTCAGGAAACAGCCTAAAAATACTTTTGACTGCACACAATTTTTGGTATAATATACTGACTGGCAGCAGGCTACAGACCTGAACCCGCATCTTCCTGCAACAAGTGGACCATGAGTTTAAAGTCAGAAGGATTTTGTGATAGTGGAATATCTCGCCTCATATATTCCATAGATGATGCATTGTGGTCTCACAAGGTCACACTGTCCAAACGTTTCTACTTTTGTTGTCTTCTTCTCAAGTTGCACCCCCAAACACCAAAAAAAAATTGAACATAAGGGCACATAAAGCAAACAACAATCTAATATAATGGTGCCAACTGGCAACAATTTAGGATTCCAGGTTGACTCCAGACCTCATCTGCCCAATTCGGCAGATGCACCTACAAATCTTCCTTCTCGGTCTGATTGCCAGCGCTCCAGTAAGCACCCATGACAATGACTCTAAAGAAAATAAATGTTGTCTTAAGTAGAAAATTGCCTTACATTTGCATGAAAATAACTTACATCTGCCACGGCTGACGGGTAGCATATTAATCCCTCTGCTTGTGCAATCAAAACCCGTTCCTTCCTGGTGAAATCCCGTTTTTTTTTTTTTTCTTTTTTTTGTGCATCTCAAGCGTGACCCACTCAGATAATTATTTTAATATCCATCTCAAAATGAAACAGCAGTTTAACCCCAAAGCAACGACTAGGGTGGAAATTGCTGCCTTTGGAAGAACAAACCAGCACTCAGCATCGGTTTGATTATCACATTCAGATTATATTCACCCAATTAACCTCAATCTAAGAAGAAAAAAGGAGACATTTTCTAATATTGTGGTGCTTCCACTGTCCATCTGACAAGTCAGTAGCTGATATCTCACTGCGTTATCTATTTTTTTCATTTTAGCTCAAATTTTTTTATTACAATTTATGGACCTATTGTAACCCAGTGCCTCAAATTCATTCCTCCTAACTTCATCTTAGTTAGAATGTTTATGCTGTTGTCAAATTATCCCGAAAGCAATGGATTGTGATCAGTTTGTTCTCTTTTAAGTAATGGAGGATATAAGCAGAGATGTTAAGAATTCTGCTCAATGAATCGCTTTCAAGTGATGCCTTTGAACTCTTGCCATCCAAGAAAGCCTTTTGAGAACCACAACATCACACACCCATCCAATCAATAAGGTTAACCTCACCAAGCTGGAGAGAAATTGCCTCGACTGGACAAACTTAGATCGTGCTTTGTTGATGTTTCTGCTGCTGCTTCCTCACTTCTCCTCTTTGTAAGGGACTGCGATATTTTTGATTGGATTTACAGTGATGCTGTGTGGTCAACAGCGTATTTCAGTGCTTAATATTTCAGACTGTGGAGTGATTTGCATAAGTCTGTTATGGACTGCCAGATTTCCCCAGGGAAAGTATTGAATCTTTCTTTAATGGTGCAGATTTGACCAGGGCTTAAATACAATATAGACTGATTTTAGTTAGACTCACTCAGGATTTTGTCTCCACATCTTTTGGGATTAGATTTGCTTTATTTAGATAAGTGACCTATCTCATGTTCTGAAGAGAAACTGCCCCCCTAATATACTCTGTAGACTGTTTGAAGAGTGTCTAAAGGATCATAATCTGCCTGTCACTGCAGCTACCACTGCCACCGTCAGCATCTATCAGTATCTGCGACAAAGTCTTGCTGGCTCAAGAGCGTCCTCTGTTGATGAAGAGCAAAGAGCCAAAACAAACTGAGTTCATTATTAGGCCATAATGTGAGCGCATAGCTCTCTCCATTCAGGACCTTTTACTTATACTGTTCAACAGCTAGAGCGATATTGTGAATAATTTTTTAACTGCACGATTCGCTACTGAATGAGTTGTTACCGCTTTTTTTGTGTATGCTTTGTCACCACCAGCATTCACACAGCATGCCGCTTGCCTCTCTTTGGATTCCCCCCTTAAGGCAGCCAGACTCGCCACAATTTAGCTTGAGAGATTTTGACAAGTCGCTACGCATGCAGGCAGAATCCTTGACCTATTTCTTAATGAGTGAATACTGCAAATGTGCTCAGCGGCTGTGTATTCCGAACACCCC
>VUQH01000711.1:0-22691 GCA_015106775.1 Etroplus canarensis | reverse complement strand
CCCATCTTCGTTCTTCCCCCCCCCCCCCCCCCCCCCCCCCCCACCTCTCTCCAAGCTTACAGCAGCCCCCACTATCCCAACTGTCTTTTGCTTCCATACACTCACGCATAAACACTTGAACACATGCAGATAATGGTACTTCTGTGAGTTCACTGACTCTTTCTCCTATAGATATAGGTCCTCTCTTTCCTATCTGTTGGAGTGTACAAATAGTGAGTGTTTGTTTAAATGCAATTGCCCTCCTGTCTTCCCTCGCTGTGGTCTGTTTATCTGAACCTCTCAACTGTCCAGCTGTCACAACAGAGATCTCAATCTACTTGACCCACACACGCTCCACTCACTCAGCCTTGTTATGCGCATGTTTGTGTCTGGAATCTGTATTTATGGTGAGTGTATGTGCATGAAAATTGACATAAGAGAGATCTGGATCTTTGGTGACAGTGATCAAGTGGAGTGCAGCCAGGGAGAACATTTAGTCTGCAACGGGTTTGGCTTCAGTGAAAAGCAGAAGATTACAACTGCCACTTTCTCTTGATCCACTCAGCAGGCTGTTCAATTTATATCTTCTATGCTTGCTGTCTCTCCTCTGGATAATAATTGTAAATAGCTTGAGTTGTTTTTTTTTTCTACCTGCCTCTGATGTTTCATGCATCAGATGCCAAGTAGAGATGGCTTCTTTATGTGATGATTATCCTAAAAAACATTTGTTTAAGCAGTTATGTGTTGATTTAGGAGTGCAAATCTGGAGCTGTGCATGTGGTGTAAGATTACACTAAACTTAAAAGCAATGACTCTGATACCCAGATATTTGCAAGGCAATTGAAGAGTGAAATTGCAAAGTTTCAACAATGTTGTGAGATTATAGCAACGGAAATGCAGGGTTTTTTTTTTTCATTTACTTCACCCAGAAAGTGATATCTAACACTCTGTCTGTTTTGGAGTACTTCTGGTTACAGTGCTGCTTAGATGTGCCAGACACTCCTCAGTCCATCCTTCTGCTTTGTGCTTTTTCATATCCTGTTTAAAGGAAATCCCCCTGATATTTTAAACATATAGATACCATGGAAGATACAGTGGAGAATTACTCTTTGATAATTTCCACACAACAGCAGATGTTAGAAAACACCGCAGGGCTACATTTAATGGTCTAGTCATGCTGCTGTAGCCATTTTCATCATCTTGAGTAGTTGTGCGTGTTGCCTTCAGTGACTTATTGAATCGTTGAAACCATTTTAAATTGATGACTACAGGCCACTACATTGTTAAGTAGCAGCTTGCTCAGTATGAGCAACACATAGCACAGAGTGCAAAAATCAATGCCACTCTGCATTTCATTTCTTGTCATATACAGTGAGACTGTACTTGAAAGAAAAAAGCCACCTTTTCTGCTGTCGTAGTTGCCCTACTAGGATTTTTTTTTTTTTTTTAAATTGTCCCTGCGATAAGCCCATTCAGAGAGTTTGTTTCCTCATCTCTGTCAGGCTGTTGGCTGTTTTTTACAAGATGTAGGCTGTGTGTGTGTGTGTGTGTCCACAGCTTCCAGACAGGCTCCAGCCAGTCTCATCAAAGCACCAACAGGGAATGGTTTACAGTCGTCCCTCTGCCGTGCAGTCGTGTCCAGTCCAGATCCCACTCTTCCTATTGATGGCAACAAGTTAGCAATGAACCCCAGTGTGCACTCTGCTGTCCCAAAAGCTTGCCAGCTTGCTGAAACAAAGCCTTTTGTAGGGCCACTAAATCCAGCAGATGGAGAAATGGACAGTAAATGAAAGTAGAGGGAAAGGGAAATAAAGGAATTTAGTGGAGCATGTTTGTGGGTAGGCATTTAGGCTCCTCCTTTGGGAAGCCTAACACTCTTACAATGCAATACTGGCAGAACGTAAGTGTTCTCTCGTTGACATGCTGCAGCAGCAGCTTTGGGCCCCTATGCGAGAGGAGAAGGCAGTCTGCTCACGAGGGCTCTCCAGGGCCTGGGAAGCCTTTATTAAGATGTTAATAGAACTGACTTCATGACACATTTCCATGGGACAGGATCCCTCTCCTCTGCCATTCTTTAGTGCCTCAATCTGCCTGCCACAATCATCAGTCTCTCTCCTTCACACAACAGCCTGTTTAGGCATTCAGGCCCATTTCCACATTCCCCTGCCCAGGCACTCTCACTCTTTATCTGATCTCTGCTGTCACAAACCATCCTATATTTACCACATATAACAAAATTACGCGATGCCAGTGATAAGGGCAGAAATCTTGGCACAGGTTCCCGCAGAATAACAAGTCTGGCTGTTTGTTTGTCACTGATCTTCACACCGGCTGGAAGTCAGACTGCCACCCCAGCAAGCCATTAAGGGTCTTATGATTTTTTTCTCTAGATACTGTCGGCCGGTAACTCATTTCCAGATCACTGCCTACATTCCTCCCCCTCACCTTAGTCCTCACACTGCTTCTAAGGTTGCCCAGTGTAGCCTGAGCAGCTTATCAAACAACACCAGCTACAAAAAGGGAGAAAAGAAAGACCTCAAGCTTTACATACAAATACCTTGACTTACTTTATTTTCATGAAAGGCACTGAATGCATTGTCTCTACCATTTTCTCTTTTCACATCCATTTGAATATAAGTCAGTTTAGCCGGCACCATCAATAATCAATTAGCTGGTGTCATGGGAGGATGTGCGTTTTTGTTTGGTGGAAACTCAACAATAAGTGAGCAACAAAAGGGAGCAGGAGAGAGAAGCAGAGTGGGAGGGGGCTTGCGTTAGACACCAAGGGGCAGCTGTCAGGAGCAGATGACTGTGTGTGTGTGTGTGTGTGTGTGTAGGTGTGTGTGTGTGTTTATGTGTGCGTGTGTGTCAGGCACATAGCTGCATGTGTTTGTCCATTTGAATTTATTTTTCTTTGACTGCGTGGCACATGTGTCATTTGTCTGAGTTTGTAGTGCCTGTGTGTGTGTGCGTGGAAGATGACACACCATGGGAGGCTGTAAGGGCAACAACAGGCTGTGCTGCCCACACTGCCCCCTGGTGATGAGGATGCCCCTGCCTGCCACTGTTACCATGGTTACTGCAGGAAAAGGGGCGCAGACGTTTCTTGTCTAGTCTGCTCATGTGCCATAGGGGAGTCCGGCCAACAGCAGCTTTGTCCCTGTATCATATTAACTGCAGCCTCATTACAACTGGAACCACTTTCAATTCAAAGGAAGCTATTATAGTTGTTGCCCCACGCAACTCTTTCACACCAATGAAAATATTTGCTGAGTAATTGTAAAATCATGCAGGTCACGGAATTTGCATCTACTTGATGATCTCTGTGGTTATTGTGTGGATGTATTTTTTGTTGTGGGTTTGCCAGAAAAATGAAAGTAAAACTAAAATTCTCTCATTGGGCTCCAGGGCTCAGTGACATGTCCATACCTGTACATACTTGTGCTGTCTTCATTGTTACAATTTTGCAGTCAGCTGTGGCGTTATCTGGGTGGATAGCTTCTCTCAGTGTGAAGCAGGAGCCTTAACTCATCCTTATCCCTCAGCAGAGAAGAAAACAGATGGAAAGAAAAGGGGAAATAAGGCCTTCTGAGTTAGATAGCAAACAGAGAACTCTGTCTGGAAAAGTCCTCCCCCTTCCTCTGCTATCTTGTTCCTTCTGTTGCGTGCACACACATCCACTTGATTAGCTTTTTCCACTGTTGTAGACCAAAGTAAATTGTGCTAAATTGATGATGAAAGACCTTGAAACTCCCACAACTTCAAAACATAGAGTCTGCCCCACTGTGGCATCTTATTTCCCTGCAATTTTAATAGAGGCAAAAAGGAAAACAATTAATGAGTCGGCTTCTGCTTGCAAAACTTCACATGTGATTTTTAAAACTCTTTTTTTAAAAAAAAAAAAAAAAAACTTGAATTCTTGATGAGGTTGTGAAGGTACAAGAAGAAAGAGCCTGGGTGCATCATGAAAACAGTTTGGACTAAAGTTACTGCTGCCAGTCTGTAGACTGCAGACTCTTTACTTTGGCCCAAGGTGATTTATAGTGTCCACGCCAGAGGAAATGAATGCTCCTTTGGGATAACATTTATGTTTATGCATGAATCCATGACTCTGATCTACACACTGAAACCAGCAGGAGAAAAGGGATGAAAGGTACTTAAAAAGGGAGGTAGCTTGTCACAAAGCCCACACAAAGTCTGTGAGGATGTGTGGTTACGTTCCCAACTTGCTCTGTGCCAGACCATTAATAACACTTTGTGAGTGTAATTGCTTTTGTTGTTGATTTTTGACCTCTGCTCGACCTTTCAGATTACAGCTCTGTGAACCATAAGCATAGGGCTTTTTGAAATGTGTGGGATACCAAGGAAGCTAAAAACCTGTTTTCCCATCAGTGACCTTTTGGGGACCTTGTCTTGTCAAACGAAATCAGCAAAAATGGCCACTGTGAATCACGCTATACAGTATTTATCTTAACGAAGCAAATCTAAATAGGGGATGTTGGATGTTGTTGTTCCACCACTCTTACTTCCTAGTGCCCTTTGCTATCAAAGGGAAACACTGCATGCACTCAGTGGAGCAGCAGGGGCTCGCCCAGACAGACGCATTATTCTTCCTCTGTCATAACCAATGAAATGTGAAACATGACAGCAGCATCTTCTTGTAACCTACAAAGAAAATTATTAACATAATGTGATATCATGCCATGCAAAACACATAATCAAAATTCACTACATTTTCACACATCAGCTGCTGTGCAAGTCAGAGGCATTGTCTTTTGTGTAATGTTTAAGGAGAATGAATCAGGGTATCTAAGACAATTATTCTGAGTGTGACAGCCAAGCCTTTTACAGCAGAAGACTTGAAGTCCCTGTGTTGTCCGTGAAGATGTTGATTAAATATGACTGCTCTGAAACATCTTCCTGCCTAAGGGAGGCAGAGGTAGAAGAAGAGAGGTGAGTAAGTAGATAGAGTGAGAAAACCAAGTCACTGGACAGGTTTGTACTTGAAAGCAATGAATGAGCATCCTTTCTTGTCTTAATCTGTACCAGTTAGGGCATTACACTATAGAAGCTAATGCATTATCCACACAGACGGTGCATTCAAAGTCTATTTGACATGTTACAGCCTCAATTTTACTAGACACATCTTTATTTCCTCATTCATCTTACAGAAAGAACTAGAGTAAAGCTGGGAATTAGGAATATTTTCCTCACTGCAGAAGGCATCTCTGAGCTTGTAGATACAATGTTTACTGTTAAGTACTTTACACAGGCCTTGTTGCCCTGCTGCCGCATGCCCTCCCCCACATTTCTCAGAAAACATGTTCAACCTGACAGGGGTGAATAGGTGAGGTGGTTTTGCATTTTATTACAAAGCATGCACAATGTTTCAGGCATATTTTTATGAACATACTGTTAAATAAAAATGGTTTCAGGTCCCTAAATGAGAGTCTTTATTTATCTTTTTTTTAACAGATGACTAAAGAGGAGTCATTTATTTTGTTATCTATGCAGTAAAAAAGTTAATTTCTTTATTTATTCTGCTGATTTACATTATACAGTGTCATATCCTCTCTGTCTGCCCTCCACTCGTTCTCCTGCCTTCACCTTTCTTTCCACTCTGTTGGGAGGCTGAAAGAGAGAGACAAACAGCAAGCTGGGTGGAGGCATGCCAGAGGGTACTGGCATATGGCTGGGAAATGTCAGCACATTTTTGCATTCACCTGTGTTTTGGGACTGCGGCCTGCATTCTGCTTTGCATCTTCAAACTAAAAAGAAATTAGAAAATGGAAAACAGGGATGTGCTGCTGGGCATTATGTTACTGTTGAATAGACTGAGAATGCGCCCATGTGTAATTTTAATCATTTCAGAGTGCACGGATGCACTTCTTTTTACTGCAATGTAAATTTTTCATAGATTCCTTGTGTGCAGACACGGACTTGCCTGATAAAGGACACCTTGCTTTTGTTTATACTGTTGAGGCTACGGTGTTTGTGGGTTGTGTTCTACAAAGCATTAGTTGCTTCAACGGCTTAAGGTCTGAAAAGCTAAAATGGAGCGTCACTGCTTACTCGGGTCCCTGTGGAGCTGAACACGTACGGTACCCCTGTGTCAAGGTAAACAACTCCACCTGTGTTTGCATACTACTAAATGAAACAACCAATCAGAAAACAGAAAGCAAACAGAATAAAACTTCAGACAGAAGGGAAGGATAGCCAGACTGATTTAATTGCATTGTTATGTTAGTTTAGTGCAAATCCTTTAAAACACTAGCTACAAAAAAATCTGTTTTTAACTTGATGTGGCTACTTGTAACATTTGGCAATAAATGGTGTTTACTAGGAAAGGTTTTAAAATAAGGAAAATGGAGGAATTGCTTTCAGAATCTAAAAGCAGCAGTGGCTTACATGTATGACCTAATTCATCTGAAATACAATATAACCAACAGTGAGAGGTGTTGACACATTCATGAGTTTGCTCTGCATTTGATACTAAATAGTTGTCACTTATAATTCAGCTCATTGAGATGTGTAGATAACCCCTCCATCCATCCATACATCCATTTTCGGCTGCTTATCCAGGTCCAGGTCGCAGGGGCAGCAGTCTGAGCAGATGCATCCAGATCTCCCTCTCCCCGGCACTTCCTCCAGCTCTTCCGGGGGAGCACCAAGGGGTTCCCAAGCCAGCTGAGAGATATAATCTCGAACCATCTGAACTACTACTACTCCTCCACACCTTTTGATGTGGAGGAGTAGTAGCTCAATTCTGAGCCCCTTCCAGATGACAGAGCTCCTCACCCTGTCTCTAAGCGGGAGCCAAGACACCCTTTGGAAGAAGCTCATTTCCTTCGTTTATATCCATGATTTTGTTCTTTCAGTTAGTACACAGAGCTTGTGACCGCAGGTGAGGGTAGGAACGTAGAGCGACCAGTAAAGCTTCATTGGTTGATCTCCATTCCTACCCTCTTATCTACACATACCAAGACTTCAATGTGCAGATAAGGGACTGATTTTTCTTGCTTATTACTCTGGCTTATATATTGGATGTGTGTGGCCAATCATTAAAAAGAAAGCCAGAGCCATTGACTGTGAATCACAAACTGGCACATTGCTCCTGTTTGTCAGTACCTTGACCATGATTCATCAAGGTCACAGGGTCAAACTAAATGGTATCTAGAGGGGTCCCAGTACCAGTGAAATAAAGCATTCCCAGCCTCTTTTCCAAAACAAAGGAAGAAACAGGGAGGTGTGGGATTTTTGCTTGTGATACTGAGTCAGACAGGAAGAGAAGAGGAAGCTGAAAGGGAGTGACAGAATCGGAAGGCAAGGCTGTTTTCATAGAAGTGAAGAGCACTGCTTTTCAGAGAGTGGCTTAACTAACTGAGACCATTTGTGCGGGGTTAGTTAAAGAAAGTAAAGACTTGGCTAACTAGCTATGCTTTTTAGTACATAGAAGTTTAAATTCAGGCTTGTAGATGATATAGGTGTGTGTTGATGTGTAATACTCTAATGGGAAAACTCTCATTCATTCTTAGTGGGTCCTAGGCAGACTGAAACAGCAGTGAACTACCAAGTGTACTAATTAGGCCACTTCAGCATGTTATTCTGCCCCAGCTGCTCCTATTTATGTTACTGATGAAATGCTGAATGGGGCTTTTTTTCCCCCTTGGTTACATTTTCTCGAGGGTAGCAAATAGTCGATTTTTATCGTTTTTCTCTTTCCTGTTATTGCAGTTTTTTGCTGGAGTATGATTATATGTTTTCTCTTCTGCTGATGTAGTTTATGGGAAGCAGCACCAGCGGGGCTGTTTTGTTTGGCTAAAAGGGTGGCTGCTAAGTACTCTATCCAGTGTTTTGCCTCCCCATATCCCCCAACTAAGACATGACAGAAGTTGGTGATAGAGGGAAGTACTCAGGCTGCCCACTGCTATGTTTATACTGACTCCATTGTGGGCTTTAGTTTCATCATATATTCTGCAATAGCATACTAATGGCCGAACATTTTCTGAGATTCATCTGTTGAATGAAGAGAGCTGGCCTCCTTGTTGAAACTTCATTTCACTGCTCTGCTAAACCTGCGGACTATGATCACTTTTAAAGAAGTCGAGCCACAGCGTTTCTTGCTAAGCTTCATCATCTACGTGTGCAGCCTAAAGAAAAAATTTCTGAGGTAGAAGCTGCCACAGAGGAATTCAAAGCCTTGGTTTGGCATTGGTGGTAGTGACCAAGCATAGGAATGCTCTTTTATTTGATTTATGTTCATTTATTATTGCTCTGTCTGTTTATGGTCTTTAGTGCTTCCTTTTTTTCCTCTTTCCTTTTTACCCCCTTCCCCTCTTTATTGCTGCGTATCTCACTTCTCTCCTTTTTAACTTTTTCTTTTTTGTCTCTCTCTGTCTTGCAATGTGGGATCTGGTCCCCAACTGCCTTAGTCCCTTAACAAAGAAACAGATGGTAATTTTAATCATCTTACTAGCAGAGATTAGTCTTTGATCAAAGTTAATGCTCAGAATGCAACTACTGCATTCGTGTGGAGAAGGGGAGAGGCTGTGCTTGTAAAAGTGATTTGGTGACTTAGACAAGGCAGGATAGTCCAACAGAGAACTATTACACTTAAGCCCTCTATACAAGTATTTCTCATGGCCTGCATTTCATATGCAGTCAAAGTATTAGTTTGTTACGTACTAGAGCTGGATTTAGTCGATTCCTGCTCTGAATGTCAGTTTTTTTTACTCTCTGGAGACCTATTTATTCATGCAAGCTTGTGTGAGTACATCAGTGGTATGCTTTCCAGAGATCCAAGCCTCTTTGCTGGGTGACTATATCAAGATGTAGTACAAGAACAATACTGACAGACACTTATATGAGGCTGGGTGGTCACATATAAAATATGGTCTCCAGTGTCTGCCTACAGAATACAGATGGTCTGCCTGTCTCTGTGTTATATCTACAGCAAGAGCAGGGGACACACTCAGGAATCTCTGGCCTGTGAAAATGAGTGTGAAGTGCTTATTCCCAGAATCATTGATGTAGTGGACTGGCTATAGTAGCTCTTCATACAGCTCTGACACACTCAGAGCAGCTTTGTAGTCAGGGATCTTGTACAGTAAAGGTATCTCACATGCATGCTTTGCTTGTAAATAATGTTGGTGTGTGGTTGATGAAGTTGATGTTGTATCAGTCTGTGTCTATGTTCAGGCTGCTGAAGTTTCCTTAATTCACCAAAAAGAGAAAACCTCCAAATGTTATATCCACAGTTACTGTGGATATAACAAGTGAAGAGAAGTGCGCAGAGTGGAGTGAATTCTCTGGCATGCAGGATTTTTTTAGTATTTCAATCCTTCATCAAGCATCTGAATCAGTCAAGCTCTTCTCATCCTAAAGCATTGTATAATGCAGCTTTATCAGACGCCTTCTTCGTCTCATCTTTATGCTGAAGGAGTCCTCAGATGCTGCATCAGCCGCTGAGATATGATAGGCCTCATATTACAGACCTGCAAAGTCCCTATAAGGAGTTTGAGGTGGGATAATTTCCTGGGCCAGCAGTGCACACACACACACACACACATGCACTTTTTTCACTTTGACTTGTTAGATAGGTTGAGGACTTAAGAACGATGTGATTACATTTAGCCACTTAAAGCAACTTGGCTTGGGTTAAGAAAAGATCATGTATGAGTTAAAACACTCTCCTTCATAACAATAACTTTTGGGGAGCAACAACTGATACAGCATAGAATTACGATACTTTGTGTGGGAATATTGTATCACTAAAGAGATACCAAATATCTTATTGTATAAATTGCAAGTACAAATTGAACTTTTTAGTCCTAGAACCATAAAATCAATTGCTTTTCAGTCCGCCTACATAGTCTACATGTATTTTCAAATTCTTCAGTTGCTGTAGGGGCTGAATAACTTTGGTTGCTCAAGTTCCTCTTTTCAAAATAGACACAATTGTGCAGTAGTTCACACGTTTGCATTTAGTTAAGTTAGAATAGATTGTAATAAACACAGTTCAGTTTGTCATTTATCACAGGCTCTAATGACAGTGTTGGTTATGCTGTCTGCTTGGCAATCCCATTGTGCAGCAATAAAAATGACTGAAATGAGTGGAACAGAGTGACAGTTTTATCTTAGCTAAAATAGATGATGCCAAAGTTTACCTTTGGGGACATAATTTGCTGTTGAAAAAAGGTAATAAAATGCAGTACATTGCAATAAAAGAAATGTACCTTTGGCTGCTCCCTTGTATTCTCCAGGTCTTGAAATATTCAGCATGCTGTAAAATGTTTAAAATTTCAATAATTTTGTATTGGGATAATATTATGTTGTGTAGTCTCTAGTGAGTCACACCTCTAGTAACTGTGTTCACTGACATCAATTTGTGAGTGACTGTTCATTATTGTTGTGCCTCCATCAAGGAAGTTGTATGTTTTTGGGTTGTTCATTCGCATTTTGCAAATCTTGTTGCCACTTAATTACTTGTTTGCTGAATCTTTACCAAACTTTGTGTGGTTAATACCTGTGATGGGTAAAAGATCTAATAA
Source organism: Etroplus canarensis (assembly GCA_015106775.1). Classification (NCBI taxonomy): domain Eukaryota; kingdom Metazoa; phylum Chordata; class Actinopteri; order Cichliformes; family Cichlidae; genus Etroplus; species Etroplus canarensis. The sequence continues at coordinate 12,162 of VUQH01000711.1, read as the reverse complement.
CCTTTGAGACTGTGGGGTCAAAGGTCAAGGTCACACAGAGTCATTGATGAAAGTCTTGTTACTGTCACAGGAGCTTACTGGGCAGCTGGATCCTAACTAAATTTTGTATACATAATTACTATGGTGAGTAGAAGTACAGTTAAGATTTTTGATGTCAGGAGGCCAGAGGTCTCCCAAAATTTGCTACCGCAGAAGCTGCCATGTTTGCTGGATCTTTTTCAAACTTTGTGTGGTTAATACCTATGATGAGTAAAACCTCTGATAATATTTACAAGGTTGTGGAGTAAAAAGTCAAGGTATCACAGGGTCAGAGTTAAGGCGGAGGAATACCGGCCAAGTTCTAGGCATTTCATTGAAGTCATAACCTTATGCATCAGAGCACATACGCCAAAATCACTTTGCGCATAAATCAGGCACGCCAGCAGTTTCAACAGTGACTATGAGAACAGGCTGAATGGGCATACATGGTAGAAGTGAAGTTTATAAAACTGGATCCCAGGGGTTAGGACCATAAAACTCATAGGCCATACAGCCACTGATTAATGTCATGTTATCTTACTTACTGATAGCAGTCAACAAGACGGAAAGTAGCTAATACCAATGTTTGGTACATACCTAATCAGCCCTCCTTTACTTTAGTTCCAAAAAATATTTTTAACAAGTCTAAATTAAAGCATACATCTGTATTATAATCTGCTCAGTAAGTATAAATGAAAAAGCTAATTTGTTATATATCAGTCCAAACATACACCTGTAATGATAATTATAGGCAATGTTATTGTTTTATACTGGAGTGAGCATTGATTGTGCTGGCCATTTAAAGCAGACTTGTTGGGTTTGTTTGTATTTCTGCTGTATCATGATTTAGTTTTGCAGTACGGTTGTTTTAGTTTATAAACATATCATATGTTTGGCAAAGTTTATAACAGGCTTCCGAAAACCTTTGTGTTTGTTTAATAGGGAAGAATTTGCTGTGGTGATGTGCCCGCTGGATTCCCAGGACACTATCTCACAGGAAACCAGCCAGTGCTGATTTTCCACAGTATCCCAGCCAGGACTGCATCCTGTACGGGGCTCACACGGAACAGGCCGGAAGGCATGCGTGTGTGCTTCAGCACTGATCCAGCAAGTCACTCACTCAGTCAGCTGGCTTGCTCTCTGTGCTCTGTCCCATCGTATTCAGTCCTGTCCTGGCACCGCCTGGCAGCAGCTGCCGCACTCCAGAGGATGATCAGGTGGATTGCTACACACCCACCATGTGCAAGTCTGAGTTAATGCTTACTGCAGCGCTTACTACTACTTTATTATTCATATTCATTGCAAGTCCTAGTTGGACTTGCATACAAATGTAGTGTAAGCTTTCCTTTGGTCTGTGGGAGCACTTTTGTAACTTTGCTTTCCTCTGTGCTAGATTTAAACCAATTCAAAAAATGTTCAAAAAGCTCTCTAAACCATCGTCTGAGTTTGGTCACAGTTATGAACGTTTCCAATTTTTCACATACCATTGCTCATGAGTTAGTCTTTTGAAGAACATCTAGCCAATGCTTGGCATATGTCTCATTCTTTAGTCGGTACAGAATTTCTCAATTTACTTAAAAGTAAACCCCTTCTGGTGGAATATATTTTACAGGTGGTTACAAATTTGTTGTGGCAAATGTGATGTCTGCTGTACAAAGTCCCTTCGATTGTTTTGGTTTGTGGTGTGTTGTGCACAGTCTTCACAGTACCCAGTACATTCTGCTTGCTAGGCATGTATCCTTCTGTGTGAATAAGCACCCAATTTCCTCACCACATGCTGTTATTGCCTCTCATCCAAAGGGAGATTGGGCTAAGTAACTAACCGCAGACTTGATTTTGTGGTGTTTTATCACCTCTGATGAAATTAGAGGGGCCTCTAACAGGCTGAGGTAGAGAGAGAAACAGACGGAGTGAACAGGAGAGAGGTTGAACCCTTCACAACTGTGTGATAATGCATCTGTTATATGTGCCCAAGCAGCGAGCTCCTGAAAATAGGCTTTAATGGTCCTCAGACGGTAGTGTGTATTCGAAAGACACACAACATTATGCTTATGGTCAAAGCAGGTCTTGAACAAAATGAGTAAAGGTTTCTTTTCTCCTTTATCATTTTACATAAACATACCACTACATTAATTCAAGGTTGCTCTGATACTTGTGCAAATGATAGGTAAATTATGATGAGTGAAATGTTTTTATAGTTTAACTATCGTTCAATGCTCAGGTCACAGGTTTTCAAGTGTTGTTAACTTTGTCACTGCAAACAGAGCCTTCATAACTGTCTGGTTTTGGTCACACTTTAATGTTTATTGAAGTTAAGGTATGGACATTGTGAGGACAAGGCATGGTGGCTGTACTTTTGGACTCACTCTGGCAGGGAAGAAGAGTGGGAGTGGGTCATTAGGATTGGGCGATTTAACCTCTCACAAATGCATCTGTTGCAATAAGTGACAGCGTTGCATTTGAGATAAGGTAGTACAGTGGGTTTTTATGGAGTACAACCCTTTTTAAGAGTTGGATTGCAAGCGGACGGGGATCTGTACTGAGGCTTAGACTGGGAGAAGAAATCATAGACCTAGTGACAGTTGTACTTTCATGCTTCCAGTACAGTGAAAAACAAGTAAGAACAAGCATTTGTTTATACAGTCTTACTGTGTTTGTTAAAATTTCCATGGAGGAGTATGTCTAGCTGTAAACAGTATAACCCAGAGGAAAGAGTCCCAAAGAAAGCTGTCTGCTGTCCTGGATAAGCGAGAGGAATTAAATCAGCCACATGCACACTGACGCAGACAGAACAGAAACTTGCATAAACGCATACACACTGGAGCTGCAGACATCATCAGTCAGTCCCATGACATCGGATATGAACAGCAGAGTGACTCCTGCTTTATCACCAGACTAAAAACTGACTCATAAGGTTCATGAAAGAGCAATGGGGGGTTTTATGACTTTGTATGGTGTGTGTGGGTTTTTTTTTTCTTTCTTTGCCAGCACTGTGCATGCTACGAGCCAACAGCATTCACGGAAACTGAAGTTACATACTCTACTGTCATTTTAATTTTATTGACATATTATTGATTTTAGTATTGATAGAGCTATAGCTGGCCCAGCAAGTGTTCACAGTACAAGTTTCTATTACATAACAGATCAAATTTTCGCTGTTTTGAATTAGATTACAGCTCTGATCCCTGGATTATGTCAGTCACAATTACCTACAGTATATACTGTCTTTTCTATAGCCTGTTTTCTGTTAACCATGTAGCAATTCTTAAACCTCTTTTCAGGGGCTCTGCTGAATGTGCAGTGCCTGGTTGTTGGGGAGTGAAGAGTAACTTCACTTTTTTTAAAGAACCTTTATGCCCTTGGCTGATGTAGGCAGCATTAACCTAACACAGTTATTTCTTTTTTCTCTAATGACAAGAGAAACCAGAGCCCTTGGAGAAATCCCATGTAAGCACAGGGAGAACATGCAAACTCCTTACAGAAGGGCCTACCTGGGTTTGAACACAGAACCTACTTGCTGTGAGGCAAGAGTGTGAACCACTGAGTCACCATGCCGCCTGCAACAATCCTGTCAGCCAGCATGTGATTACAGAGCTGCAGGCTTTATAATCTAGTTCTTAGATGAAACAGTAACAGTGGAAAATGAAGGGATTACTTTGACTGACAGGATTCCCATCATTTTTTTCTCTCCTCCAGAAACTCCTGCATAACCATTCCGGATTTTGGCTTGTGTCTGTTGAAATAAATAACAGGTCTCATTGTCTAATGAGTAGATACAGTATACATTTAGACCAAAGCGTAGGCAGATCTAGATTTCTGCTCACTTTCTTTTCTTAACAAATCTTGGCTCTCTTCATTCGTCTCGCTCTTTGAATGGTCCCCCTCTAACATGATTGTGCCAGCCAGGCTGTGCAAAGTTTCTCCTGATAATAGTGGAAATACCATGCCGGCTTCTGGAGTTGTGGCTGTAAACAGCTTGTTACCCAGCTTACATCGCTTCCTTCATTCCTTCCTTCCTTCCTTCCTTCCGACACCATTTTTCACAGACTGTCAGCCAGTGTTTCTGTCCTCTCATCCAGCTATTACCTTTTTATATTTTATTGTTCATCTTCCACTCTTCAGCTTCCCTCACTTTCCTTTACTTTCCTTCTGTCCCTCCAGAATTAGTCATGCTGCCATGCCTTAGCACTATGATCTCGACTGAACAAACGATGAAGCTGTGGGCTTGGAACTGAGAGAATGCATAGAGATATATGTGGGAGCCTTTTTTTATGCAGTCTTCATTGGTCTGCCTGCAGCGTCTTGTGCACACTGCGTGGAACAAGTACTTAAACTTGCACGCTTCTGTTCACTTGCAGATCAGTTCGGTAGTGCTTCACAGTAGATTTGGCATGATTTTTTTGGCAGAAGGTTCAGTCCATCCGTGCCTTATTCTGATTTGGCAGCTTCACACCAAAGGTCAAAGGCCAGGCTTTGTTTAGCAGAGTATAGCTACAAGCAGATAACGCCTCTGCATGGAGAGTCATATTTCTAAATAAATAAATAAAAGTACATCAATGCAAAGCAGTGCGCATAGACACACGGTATGATAATCCTGGTGCTTGCATGCGGACACACAAACGCATGCACACACAGGTTATGCTGCAGCCTGATATTGCTTGGGTTAATATAATCTGCTTCTCCTTGGTTCAGCTGCCTTTACCTCTCTCATTATGTTCAGTGCTACAGCACATTCATGACTTAGGGTTTATGTAATCTGATTTTAGCAAGGCAAGATGAGCTAGGCCTTTCATTCATTTTATTTCAATCTACTCACACAGGACGCACAATTGCCCGCTCATTCAGACCAATGCCCTTTTGGTTGTCCTTTGCACCTGCTACCTGGTACACCAGCCAAGTTCTTCATTTTGCCAAGTTCATTTGTTCGCTTCAGCAACTCTTCAGTTCGCCTTGAGATTTGGCCACAAAGAAGTAGCCTCAGATATGGAAAATGCAAGTGGAGTATTGAAAGTGTAGTTCACAGTTTAAAACAGCAGTTTTACTAAACTGCCTTCATAATGTCTCTAAGAGATCAGCCAGAATAATTTTATTCAAATACGTCTTTTCCGATTCAGCCTTCGTTAACCTCTTGATGGGACAAAACACTCCAGTTTTACAGATGTTCACAATATCATGTGCTCTGTGTTTTAATATTTCCTGTTTTTAATATTTCATATGAAAGTGATTCAATTTCAGATGCACAAACCACTGAAACACACCGCAACTACTTTAACTTGACTGCATCTCTCCACATCTAGATTCCATTATACGATTATACTGACTATCAAAGTGAGAGAGTAGTACTGCATCCGCAACATGCGTCACGAATAGTTAAGGCCCTTCGATTTGATAAAATGCGTATGGTGTCAATCAAAAAGCCTGATTCAATTTCAGTCTGTATATGAGCTGAGGTAGATATCTGATCCTGTGGTCTCCACTGACATCTCGCTTTGTTTGTTTTCTTTGCCCTCCGAGGATTTCCGCTTCTCTCGGTGAGGCCCTTTACAATTTAGATTTATGGAAATGCCACCTAATAAAAATCTGCTCTCATAGGATGACAGGCAGCGATGATGAGGCGTACTACTATGCTACTGGTAATGGAACTGCCTGAAAAGATCATGCCTCAGGATTCAACCTTCAAGTTTAAAGGAGAAGTACATAGAGGTTGTTAGTTGTGTTGGTGGAAGCAAGGATTGAAGGGGAAAAAAAGCAATAATTTATTTACATCTATGCTGAATGTGTGTCTCTGTACCCCTGCCTATATATCTGTGTGCCTTTTGATTAGAGGTGTGGATATGTGCATGTCTAAGCTTGCATAAGAGTAGAAGCGTAAATGTGTGTATGCTTCTGTGTTAGCGGAAAGTAGCAGCTGTGGGAGGGGAAAAAATAATTAGAGTAACAATGACGCTGTAATCTCTTCAGTAGATGTCAGAGGTTTTAGGTGTAATACCAGCATGTGCTTTCTCAAACAGTTTGAAGTTTGTGAAGTGGGAGGGGAGCTCCGCAGAGACTGGGTGAGAGGGAAAGATTAGATACACATGCCCTTGTTTGCACTCTGGTATAAACAGCTACGCTGAGTGTCGATTACACCTGACGGAATATATTTTTGCTTTTCAAAATGGTCTCTGGTGGGTTGTTTTTAATAATCTTATTTGCTTTCATTAGAATAACTATAAGAGGCTGATGCAGGACTGTGACTGCTTTCAACAGATGCGATTCGGTGACAAGCAATTTAAGGCCTCGCTGTAGGCCTCTAAATGCAGATGCTCATGAGCATGTGCACTGATATGGGTCCCTAACAAAGATAGTGCTATTAAACACTGGATGCAGAGTGCTCTGTTAGAGTGCCCAGAGAGCTCATGCTTAATTGTGGGCAACTGTGCATTCATTTATTATGCACCGCTAAGTTGCAGCTCTCTTAGCTGTAACTTAGTGGTGAGCCTCACACATATTATGTCAAAAGATGAAACAAAACAACACAATTGCTAAAAAGGTCACATTAAAACGTTTGCACACTGATGGATTTGAATTGTCTGCTTTGGTGTTTTCACTGTTTTGATGTTAAGAGGAAGCCTTTGTGATACTAATGACACGACAATTTCCTCCTGGTTATTAAGTTCATCGATGTGATGGAATTTTGAATTGTTACACAAGGAAATGTTAGGCATAATCAGTCACCTCCAACATCACAGCACAGGAAACCAGACAGAATGAAATGATTGTAGCAACTTGAGGGCTTGCGGTTTCTGAGGGTGTTATCCCTCACTGTTGCTATAGTATCGTTTTCTTGTGGTGGCTGGAGGGATGGATGGATAGAGAATAGTTATGCTGAAAGCTGACAGACAGCACTGGCATTGGAGCAGAGAAATTCATTTCCTATTGTGACACAAGAATGTATAAATATAACCGTAGCCCAACAACACAAGATACTAACAAGGCCTCTCATTAAGTCTTCTCTTGATAGCAGAAAAAGCAAGAAGACTAATGGACTAACCTCTACTGCTAATGCTTTTTTATCTGCTCCTATAGAAGGAGAGGTCCCTTTAGGGAAGATTAAACTTTCTATTTTTACTCTGCAGATTGCCACATCAACTGAAAAGCTTACCAGGAAATTAACAAAATTTAAAATATTTTTAAATCCTTTATTGTACTTTTCTCAATTAGATAGTTTGTTGAGTTTTGTTCCAAATTGTCTCTTTGATTCGAAGCCTATCACTTTCACTTAAGCTTTTAGATTTCACGCTTTACATTAATCGTTGAGGGAATAACACATTAATCCAAGGCATGAAATTACAATCTCCCATTCCCTTTTTTTATCCGGCAACAATGGATTCAATGCCATAAACGGATTTGGTTTACATTCTTTATCTTCTGCAATACAATTGCTGTAAATATGAATTCAGGAGATCAAGCAAATTTGGCTGCAATGTTAAGAAGCTTAGTATGTAGGGAGAACACAGGAGAAAAAAAAGCACAAAAGCAGAAGACCTGCTGCCTATTTGAGGATGAAAAAGCTTTAGGGCTGCTCTCGCTTCAAAGGCCACTTCCTTCTCTCGTGTGTCATTTTGCTAGCTGCTGGACTGCCCTCAGGCTGTTGTGTTTCCAACCCTCAGTGATGGCTTGCATAGCTTTCATTTTACGTTTTGCCACTTCTTTCATTCCTGTCCTGTACCTTCTGCTGCTCCTTTGCATCTTTTTGAATTACCACAGTGCAGTTCCTTTGACCATAGTTGGCATTGTAACTGCCTCATGCCCAGTGGCTGGGGAAATCACCAGCATTTCAGCAAGAGACCCACAACCTGTCACAGTGACAGAGCACATGCAGCCAGTGGGACCAGTTTGTTTAACAAGCACTCTGAAGAAGCCTGGCTGAGTGTGCCAACACTGTGTTTTGTGTGCCTGAGTATTCATTATGAATGGGAAGTTTTGTAGAAAAAGGTCTTTTCTCCAAGCCATGATCACAACTTACATTTATGCTGAAATGCGAGTTTGCTTCTGTCTCTCCTGACTTGATGGTCTTCTTTCTTTGACTTCTATGTCAGCCAAAGAGATTGTCATGACTGTTAGCATGAAAATATACTGACAATGATCAGGGTTTATTGAGGGTTTTTTTGCATTTTATATTCTGATATGATGTTGCAACCTGAAAGAGCTGACAGTTTGTCATCTTGCCAATCCATCATTGTGAGTGCCATGGTTATGATAAGAGCTGGGCAGTTGGACCAATATCACATATCACAATAACGATACATACATATTCAGTGAAAAAAAGTTTACATAATGACGGGCTGGAAAGGCCGATTTCTTTTTATTATGCCTCCACTGCAAAAACATTAAGTTTTCAGGTTGTCTCTGCATCCATCTGTCCATTACAAATCTTGTTACCACTACAGGAGCTGACTTGTTTGCTTGATCTTTGCCAAACTTTGTGTGGTTAAAACCAAGGATGGGGTAAAAGAGCTGAAAATATTTATGAAGTTATGGGTTCAAAGATCAAGCTCATACAGAGTCATTAATGACATTCTTGTTACTATCATAGGAGTTTACTGTGCTGCTGGATCCTAGCCCAGTTGTTTATACTGAATTACTATGATGGGCAGAAGAACTTATATTATTTTTGAGGTCATGGGGTTGAAGGTCAATGTCACATGGGGTTGTAGGTGAAACTATCATTGCCATGACTTATTTGCTGGATCTTTTCTTAACTTTCTGTGCTTAATACTTATGATGGATAGATGATCTGATAATACAAGATTGTAGGGTCCAAGGTCAAGGTCACACAGGCCTCTCGAGTTGATGGATATGTCAGCGCATCCAAATCACATGACTGAATGACTGAGCTGCAAGATGCAGCCTCACTGAGTCTCAATTTCAACTTTACTTTCAATTTTACTGCCGGGGCAGTGCCAGCATCCTCTGTCTTACTTACTCACTGAGTCTGCCCCTCCCTCAGCATCTCTCTCATTTCTTTGGTTCTCTCCTTTTCATTCATTCTTTTTATGATTTTCAGAGTAAAAAATCAAACTTTTTCCTACTCAGATTGTGACAGTGAGGTTGTGCTGAGAAAACTGGCTCCAAAGAAGGCAAGGTAAATAGTTTTTAAGGTGTAATATAAAGGTAAAATCAAAAGTAGTCAAAAACAGCCAATTATACCCTAGACTCCAGAGGGTTAAGGCAGAGAGGCATACTGGCAGAGTTTTAGTCCACTGTGCCTCCTCATACATTTTGAATTACATACTTATATATAAATGGTACTCATTCATATATGAGTATTTTCTCCTTTTATATAGAATTTCTGGGCAAATGTTAATTAAGAAAGTAAAATATTATTGTAAAATATATAATACATAAAAACACTTTTCAAAACCAAATGAACACAGACCTAACATATAATGATCTATAAAATACCAAATGTAAAGATGGAACTTTATGCTGGTGCTGCTGTTGGCAAATAATGAAAAAAAATATCATGAAAAAAAAATATTGCAGTAAACAACAGGGATGTGCGCTACTAGTTGCTCTTGCAAGTCAGCACTGGAAGTACTCATTGCTTAAATGAACTGTTACTCAACACCCACCTTTACAAACTGGGGCTGCAACCCTGACAGATGCTGTGTCTCCCTGTGATGGGAAGTTGTAAACTAGTGGTGGAAAGTAGACTACCAGTGTGGGACAGGTGGCAATAGCTGGTAGCAGTATGGCTCTGCAGTATTGTGATATAGAGAATGAGCGGTTATATGTTGGCTGTGTCACAAGTAAACCACATTCTGCATAGCTGCGTGGATGCTAGCTTGCAAAGAAGAAGGCTACTGCTGCTAATACTGCAAATTTTAGCCACATTCGCTAGACAAATCTAAGATGGTGTGTGCGTGTGTGTGCGTGTGTGTGCGTGTGTGTGCGTGTGTGTGTGTGCAAAACATGATTTGCTAATCAAAAATTTTGATTAATGGTTTCTAATAGTTTTTAAATACACATGCATTATATTTATGTTTAAACAACTAGTTAATTGGTGGCCAGGAACATCCTTACTAAACTGTGTTTTGTGGCACCACAAAATAAATGATAGAGCAGAATATGAAACAAAAGATGTTTTTATTTCATAATCCAATATATATTGCCATATACCACAGACCTAGTAATAATTGTGAATCATCTTCTCTGTAAACTTTTTTCAAAACCTGGACTTGTTGTGATTGGTTTCATCTTTTTATCTAAAGTTAAAATAGAGATAACTGTCACTAGAGCCACAACATTAATGGCAAAAATAGTGCTCATGCAGCAAAAGCACATTTTAAAAAAATTGGGTCAGAATTTTTATTCTGAACTACTATCTGACAATGTATCTATGTTCTAGTTTACCTGTAATTCTATTCACTGTCAACACAGTCATGCCCTCTTTTTCTAGGTCAATAGTTAACTATATTTAAGTATGAATAATTTCTCATTGCATTTATATGTTAATTTCCTTCTCACTAATTTTGACCCACAAACAAAAGAAAGATATGGCTTTGAACTAAAGAGCACTCCGGGGGGATCCAGTGTTGTTCTTATTCTTTTCAAGTCTACTCTTCAGCTATATAGTACTAAGAAGTAGTATGTCAAAAGCAACAAAGAGGTGGTCATGCAATCAACTTTAACAAAGACTTCATTCCCTGTGTTACTGAAAGCAGTATGAAGGGATAACCTTTCGTGGTGTCTTTATTTACATTATTCAGTCACTCTTTTTCTCTGCCTCTGCAGCTGTTGCCACAACATAACGAAATGATGAATATTTTACTCCCAACAACTGGGGAACGGAGAAAAATAAAAAGCAAAGGAAGAAAAGATGGATGGCTGTAAAACCTTTTATATACATATACGATTAAGGCGTGGAGGTGGAGCAAAAGATCTAAAGGGCAAAAGGCTTCAGGGCTTGAGCGAAAAGCTAGCTCAGCAGGAGACTGATTATGCCACCAAAGGGATCCACTTTGCACATCTACCATGTACAAACTCAAACAAAGGAGCATGGCAGCGTGCAGGCAACTGAAAGTAAGAGTGGGGGTCTGGCGCTGCTTTTTTAGAGGCACTGGCAGGTTTATGACCATGCTAATAAAGTGCTTTTGGGACAGAGCACCTCCCACACCTCGGCCTATACGCACGCCAAGAACAGCTTGACTGGGCCTTAGACCTGTGTTTCTGGACACATGGATCAATACACTTCCTAAGGGTCTATATTTAAGACAGCACTGTGCAGTATACTCATTGATCACAAGGGGAAGGGAGGGACCCCAAGACAGCCATTACCCGATTTGGGTCGAGGTCTTTGGGCTGACACGGTTCAGAGGGAATCCCAAACTGCCTTTGCAAATCAAACCTGCCTTGAACACATTGCTGTAGTAGCTGGAGGTTCAGTATCTTCTTCCCCATTTTCAGTTGCAAGTGCTTGTTAATTCAAGGTGCAGCCACTGATTATTCAAGCCACATCTTTCACCCTTGATTCTCTGTGCCCTCACTGCTCGAAATGCAAATCTGGAGCGTGACAAACGATGTAGGGCCGTCTCTGACACGTTCAAGCCCCTGGTGTCCCCATGTTGCTCCCCAGCTTACCACCTCCAGCTCCATAGTAATTACCCTTGTTGGATCGCTACGCCTAATCATACTTGATTTTAGGATGCACTGCCATTCTTTCCACTTGTTAGCCCCTCGCACTGCTTTGTTCTGATAGAGTACACTAATAATACTTGGGGAATGCGACACACATAAATACACCAGATGTTCTGATATCAGTCATTGGCAGCACAAAAATCAGCTGTGATCTGATCGCACCAGCAGGAAACGAACTAAATAAAAATGAAAAAGAAAACAAATAAGGCACATAAAAGAATAATTAATAGATTCCAATTCTATAAAAATGGGCCCCTTAAAGAGCAGTGAGCGAGGGGAGGGACGTGTGCAAGTGGCTTCCAATTTGTTCTTAGTTTGTTCCAGTAATAAGATCCAGGCCTTCTTTTCCAATGGATGAGATAATTAACTCCTGGGGACAGACTGCATAGAGTTCTCTTGGTTTATGGCACATGGAGAGAGATCTTTAAAGCTCAGCCTGAGTACAGTTGTGTTAATTGCGGC
>VUQH01000708.1:0-11195 GCA_015106775.1 Etroplus canarensis | reverse complement strand
CGCAACATAGCACAAAAGCCCTGGTTTTCAACGACTGAATACAGATGCGAATCCTTGGCAATAAAAGTTGCCATAGTTTGTAATTCGCTTGGCCCTTTCCGAGTTGGGTGGAAGTTTTGACGTCGCTTGCTCAATGGTTCTCTGGTTACCGGCAGCTTCAACCGGGTGTTTTTCTTCCTCCTCTGAGTGGAAACGTACGATGTGGTTTCTAATATTTGTCATGTTTGCAAAATATTTTAGTTTAGTTTGACACAGCTGTGGCTCTTGTCGAGGTCCTTTTTTCCTTCAGCTTCATAGAAGCCAAAGTGCTTCCATACACTGGCTTTTAATGCAGACAGTGCCGGTCGAATTTCGCACTCAGCCATCTCGCGTCTCTGTTATGCGCACGGTATAAACTTTCCGGGTGCTACACTTCCGTGTTCGACCTTTAGCGTTCCGCAAATGTTATGTTAGATTTAGAAAATCGATTTTTCGCATTTGTGAATTGATTCAGAATCGTCCATGTCTGCATCGCGATGCATCTAAAAATCGATTTTTTTCCCCCACCCCTAATGTTTTCCAGTTGTTCGTCCATCTGTTATAAATCTTGTTACTGCTGCAGGAGCTGACTGGTTTGCTGGATCATTACGAGTGCTTTGATGCTTAATCACTAGGATGGGTAGAAGAATTCAGAACATTTTAGAGATCATGAGGTTAAAGGTCACAGTCTCAGTGATGATGAGATTATCATTATATCGTTATGCCATCTGTTCGTTACAAAATTGACTTGTTCACCAGATCTTTTCCAAACTTTGTGTAGTTAACATGTATGATTGGTGAAAGCTCTGATAACATTTACAAGATTGTGGGGTGAAAGGTCAAGGTCACACAGGGTAAGATTTAAGGCAGAAGAATATTGGCTGAGTTCTAGGCATTTCAGATGAAATGATGCACAGTGTATCTGGGATGTTCCAGGTGTGATAGTAACTTCAAATAAAGCACAGAATATTAGTTTTGAATTGAAACACATAGTGTGTCCCTAAAAGTCCATTCATTTTCTTAACTGGTCACAGGGAGTCTGGAAATAGTGTACAGATCCACCACTCAATTCAGAATCAGAAATTAATCATACATGCATTTCTTTGGCCTGTGGTAGTAATGAACCCATGCAGCCACAAGGAGAACATACAAGTTCCACACAGAATGGCCCCAGCCATCCAGTGGATTCAAACCCAAGACCATCTTGCTGTGAAGAAACGGTGCTAACCACCGCACTACTCTTATTCCTGACAGGTTCAATAAAAATTTGTCCATCTTGGTCGGTAAACATCATGTGAATTTAATAAAAACTTAGTAGACGCTGATACTTCTACTAGCTGATACAGGGGCCACATGCAAGTGTACTCCTAGTGCTGGTCCCAAGCCCAGGTAAATGGGGAGGGTTGCGTCAGGAAGGGCATCCGGCGTAAAATCTTTGCCAAATCAAAATGCGGATGCATAGTGCATTAGCCGCTGAGGTGACCCCTAACGATAGCAGCCGAAAGAAGATGATGAAACTGATACTGTCAGTCAAGTTGATAGATTTGTAGCAGGGGAATAAAAACAGAAGAGTGTAGTTTAAAAGTACTTATTATAAATCCATGTGTTTAAAAATAGTTTAAAATTTTCCAGAAATTAACACTATCAGTGTAAAAAGCTGCTGCTAGGTCCACGCTGTATGTGCAAAACACAGCATCTGTGTCTTGTGTTCAAGAGATTTTGAAGTTTAAATAGTTAGACTGTACTTTCTTGTAATACCGATTTTTACCACAAGATGGAATAGTGAGTCGATATATTATTTAGTTAGGTAAGTCATTAAGAGCACATTGTGATTTATGACGGTGGCCTGAGAAAAGCCAAAGATGTACGTAGCGAACAAGATTTCATCACACACATTGGTAAAATTCTGCCCCCTGCTGGTGAAATTTGTAGTTCAAATTTGCAGACGGTGATTACAAAAAGTACCTTACAGTGTAAAAACCTCTGTCAAATTCCCAATGCAGATTAATTTGTTGTGGTGACCCCCTTTGGGAAAATACAAGGGAGCAGCTGAAGGTCCATCACCTCTTAGAAAAAAATCAAAATTGAATGTCTTGAATATTGAAGACATTAAAATGATGCAAAACATTGTTTCCCGATCATGTCAATTATTTAGTTAAGCCAGAGTTTCACTCCTCATTAGATCTCAGTGTTTGACATGTTTGACACGCCGGCTGGAAATTCTGGAGACGGGCCTCAGTGAAAGACATTTGGGGGTTTAATACTCGAAAGCCAGCCAATAAAACAGTAACTTCACCACAAATGTTTTCAGGCTGTTATTAATTCTAGCTCCGCATGACTTTTCAGCTTTGCATATTTTAGTTGTAACTTGAAACCATGTAAATTACCATTAGCCTCAGGTTTCAAAGCCACTGTTTGTTTTTTGTTTTTTTAATTTCAAGTTATATTAAAGATAATTTTCTCAGCTTCTTGGTTCTGGATTTGTAAGTATGCCTAAAATTTCAAATAGCATTACCAGTTGTAGTCCGGATCCACCTGCTGAAATGCTGTGATGTAAAAGAAACTAATATAGAACTGATTTTTACATTTCTGTCTTTGCCACATTATAGCATCTAACCTCTGCTGACTCATTTTTTGCCCTCTGCTCGGTCTGTGTCTTTGTTCACTGCCTTTTCTGTCCGAGGATTATGGGATTTGCTCATTTCTCAGTGGACTTGATGTTACATAACTCAGTCAGGAGATTTAAATTTGCAGCATATGCTGAAATGCATCGGTGCGGTCACACATCGCACTCCTGCTCGGTGCGGGATCAACATTTCTGCTTTCATGTCATGTATGAAAGAGAATTATGTTTGCTTTTTGAAATCCTTTTCTTTTTTCCCCAGGCAATGTGACTGAGTCAATTTTAATGGCGGCCTTTTTTGTGTTGCATGAAAGACAAAAAGGTCTTTGTTTTCCAATTGGCATGCGACTGTTTACCAGTGGCTACCACAGAGGAAAGAAGTTCAGGGGCGTGTTTTTGTGCTTTCTTTAACATCAAAGAAAAGGAGTTTTTTCCATGAGTTTACCATTGATCTGATGTGGATTATTACTGATCTGCTCTATGGAAACAAACCACACGGGGCTTCTTTGTTGATTTAGAAGTCTTTTGATTTCTTTCTTTATAGAATACACCTGTGAAGAATTTATCCTTCACCTGCTCAGCAAACAAAGAGCTTCGTGTGTCTCCTCTTGATTGTCTAACATGTCCTCATATTCAGATGTCACTGTAGGTCAATTAGCAATAACTTCTGAAAAAACACGTTTCAGGCGTCAGGAGTGTTTCAGGCATCAGGAATGTTTCTTTCTAGTGCGGTAGATAAAGACGCAAAAAATCCCCACTTGGAGGTGGAGGGCGTGGTTACGGTATGGAGAGATCCGGGTTAGTATTCCACGTGGGACAACTGTTTTTAGACGTTTTATTTTCACCCCTGTTTCGCGTGTTTCTGTCAGGAAAGTCGTAACCCTGGCTGCTTCGACCAGAGGGTGGGTTTTAATGTTGCACCTAACGTAGCGCCATCACTCCGCAGAGCTGTGTTGGCCTAGGTACCACTCAGCTCATGTATTGGGTGAAAAGAGGGTGTTTATTTCTCATTTTACAGCTAATGCCAGCAACATCGCACTGGATCATGGATTAACATCATTCACATACTGGAAAGACTAATGTAGAATACTGTAAGCAGGTATAGTGAATAGATAGCAATTGAACTTGTAAATTGTTAGAATTTCCTGGTTCTTTAGGCCTCATCAGGTCATCTAGCTGAAGGAGCTCATGTTGAGCAATACGACCACAATCTCATATTGCGATATAAGTCGTCTAATATCACGATAGCAATATATATCATGATACAGTACACTTTCTGCAAATTAAATAAAGTAATATAAGGATACATAGAAATATAGAGAATGCAGCAAAAAGAGTTTGTACAGTTCTAACCAGCTTGAAAGTCAATATTTTATTCTTCAGCACAGCCTCAACTCTCTTAGCCAAGCTTTCCTGTCATTTCTTGAAGTAGTCTTCAGGAATAGTTCTCCAGGCTTCTTGAAAGCCTCCCCACTCACTTCTTTTCACTTCCCATGCATTTATTTATTTGTTTCTGCTACATGTCATTGAATGTTGTCTTCTCTCTCCCATAGTCTGTGTCTCTCTTTGCTCTCCTTTCTCTCTTCTCTGTCCCCTCACCCCCAACCGGTTGAGGCAGATGGCTGCCCCTCCCTGGTTCTGCCTGGTTCTGCCAGAGGTTTCTTCCTGTTAAAAGGAGTTTTTCCTTCCCATGGTCGCCGAGTGTTCGCTGCAGAAGCTGACTCATTTGCTGGATCTTTTCCAAACTTTTTGTGGTTAATACCAGTGATGAGCAGAAGATCTGATGACATTTAACAGATTGTGGAGTCAAAGGGCAAGGTCACATAGGGAGGTGTATACTGGCCAAATTGTTTTACTAATTTTACTAATAGCACTCTTTTATAGCCCAGTGTCACCATAAATGTAGTTTTAAAGATACTACCCTTATGTGGAAGCACAAAGAAGTCTGTCCTTTAGTGTTGCATTTATTCAGTTTTCATTCATCTTCTTCTGCTTATCCAGTTCACCTATCATAGGGTGAAAGGTGGGGTACACCCTGGACAGGTCACCAGCCT
This sequence comes from Etroplus canarensis, assembly GCA_015106775.1. Lineage (NCBI taxonomy): Eukaryota > Metazoa > Chordata > Actinopteri > Cichliformes > Cichlidae > Etroplus > Etroplus canarensis. The sequence continues at coordinate 6,500 of VUQH01000708.1, read as the reverse complement.
GTTGAACCAACACAGTGAGGCAACCAACTATTCACACGCACATTCATACCTACTGTCAATTTAGAATCACCAATTAACCTAACCCCTTTGCATGTCTTTGGACTGTGGGAAGAAGCCGGAGCACCCGGAGAGAACACACAAAAAAACGGGCAGTACTAACCACCGCGCCACTGTGCTGCCTCAATTCAATTTTCAATTCAATTCAGTTTTATTTATATAGCGCAAAATTACAACAAAAGTTGTCTCAAGAAGCTTCACACTGTAAAGTAAAGACTACATTTTTAGAGCGAAAACCCCAACAATCAGACGATCCCCTATGAGCAAGTACTTGGCGACTGTGGGAAGGGAGAACTCCTTTTTAACAGGAAGAGGTCTCCGGCAGAATCAGGCTCAGGGGCAGTCATCTGCCTCGAGAGCAAAGAGAGACACAGACTATGGGAGAGAGAAGACAACATTCAATGGTATGCAGCAGTAGCTAATAAATGCGTAGGTGGAGAAGAAATTGCCCAATTATGTTTTTGGAGTCGCTTTCTGTCATGCTTATTGTGCTTAAATGATACAAAACATCAGGTGAATCAGGTGTAAGCAGGTCAGTATAGAGGAAGACCATGTAGCCAAGGTTTACATGGCAGGAAATTGCCCTGTGAGTCCCTGAACTGTCTTGTAATTGTATCAAACTGACTTGGGGAAACTTGTAAATCCACCATAAAACTTCAAGGTCGGAACAAAACACTTATTAATGTGTTGAGAGAAGTCTGTAAAATCTGAGTGAGTGTCAAGGAGCAAATCTACTCAAAGTAAAAGTCAGCTATCTGAATAGCGGAGATTTATTGCCGAGCTGATTTATCCGCCCAATCAGATTCCTCAGAACAGCACAATGTGCATTTATAAGGCTGGATTTTTCCTTTCAAAGTTTGGTTTCAAGGTTGAAAGATGAAACTCTCTGTTAGCTGACTTTTCTCTACTTCTTTTTCCCAAGATGACCCCTGAGTGAATCTCTTCTGAATGGTAATTTACTCCTCATGGCCACAGAAGGCTGTTGATCCATGCTATGGTATTTAGAGCCGTGGTTTTCAAAACTGTGGGTGCCACAGTAAAACATACCAGGCATTTTTCATCATTATTTTGCTAAAGGTGGCATTTAAGGGGTGAAATGTTTGAAATTGTTTGTATTAAGTTTGGTCTATTATTTATATATTTTGCACTGTATTATTATGTCATCAAATATCAAGAGGGCTGATTTCACCGTGAAGGATGATTATTGAGAATTGATCAAAACTCTGACCTTGCTTGATTCCCCTGACGAGACAGTTTGTTGGTGAGTCACAACAATCATGACAGTGACTGTGTGTGTGCGTGTGTGTGTGTGTGTATGTGTGTGTGTGCGTGCATTAGTCACTCACCTCCAGTACCAGTGTGTTGTAGCTTCCGGTGGAAAAACACTGATTTACAGTCCTATATTGACCAAGTATCGGTGCTTTTCACTTTCTGCTTTGATTGTGTAATGAGGTAAAATCATGTAAAAGCAATATCAAATTCAGTGAGGGGTTTTATGACATGACGAGCTATGGTAAAATGTATTAATGCTTTTTAGATAGAAAGTATTACTGGTTGACTAAACTGTTCTATTTCATAAGAATTCTGACTAAACCCAAAATCACTCGCAAAGCTGGTTGCCGGGAACTCAGAGAAATTATTTCACTTATTTGTACAGTGGATATTGAAAGTCTACACACCCCTGTTAACATTCCAGGTTATGATGTAAAAAAAAAATGAAACCACGATAAATCATTCCTGAACTTTTTCCACCTTTAATGTGACTTATAACTTGTGCAGTTCAATTGAAAAAGAAACGGATCTGCTTGATGAAAAAATATTCAATTTAAAAATGTACGCTACGCTGATTGCAAAAGTGTGCACACCCTAAAACTAATTATTTTTTGAAGCACCTTTTGCTTCAAGTACAGCATTCAGTCTTTTGGGGTAGGTGTCTATCAGCGTGGCACATCTTGACTTGGCAATATTTGCCCACTCTTCCTTGTAAAAGTGTTCCAAATCTGTCAGAATGTGAAAGCATCTCTTGTGCACAGCCGTTTTTAGGTCACCCCACAGATTTTCAATTGGATTTATTTTTGGGCTCTGGCTGAGCCATTCCAAAACTATAATTTTCTTCTGGTGAAGCCATTCTTTTGTTGTTTTGGGATGTATGCTTGGGTTTTTTGTCATGCTGAAAGGTAGAATCCCTCTTCAGCTTCACCTTTCTAGCAAATATCTCATGGTTTGGAGCCAAAATCGACTGGTATTTGGTGTTGATCATAAGTCCCTCCAATTTCACTAAAGCCGCAGTTCCAGCTGAAGAAAAATGAACCCAAAGCATGATGCTTCCGCCACCAGGCTTCACCGTGGGTGTGGCGTTCTTCTGGTGACGCGCAGTGTTGTTTCGGTGCCAAACATGCCTTTTGAAATTGTGGCCAGAAAGTTGAGCCTTGAACATATTTTTCCACATTTTTTGACAGATCTGATGTGTATTTTTTTTTCCCATTTATTTTCTTCCGCTTATCAAAAGGGTCACAGGGGTCGCTGTCATAGGGCGAAAGGCGGGGAACCAGCACAGAGGAACGTCAAGTTCTCAGTAACATCACTGTGGTTCTATATTTCCTCCATTTCTCGATGACTGTCTTCACTGTGTTACATGATATGTGTAACCCTGTGGGAATATTTTGTCCCCTTCTCCTGACTGATACCTTTGAACAATAAGATCCCTTTGATGCTTTGTCAGCTCTCAGTGAACCAAGGCTTTTGCTGTAGGATGGAACTGTCAGGAAAATCCTACTAAGGCAGCTGAACTCTATTTGGGATTAATCAGGGTCACTTTAACTGATGGCAGGTGCGTACCCAAAAAGACAATGCTGTAATTCAAGCAAAAGGTGCTTGAACAAAGCATTAGTTTCAGGGTGTGCACACTCATGCAAACAGCTTATTGTACATTTTTATTGTTTGTATTTTTCCTCCGAAGAGATTTGTTTCTTTTTCCAATTGGATTGTACAGTTTGTAGGTCTCATTAAAGGTGGAAAAAGTTCTGAAATGATAAAGAGAGAGCAATGGTCTCATTCTCCTTCTGTTGTGGGGGTTTGTTGTTGTTGCCTCTCCAGAGCTCCCGTTGTCCCTTTCATTTGCACCAAAGCAGCTGAAACATATTCATGATAAATTATGCTTCCTAACTGGACCGGTTGATCTCCCTGAAGTTTAACTGTTTGTTTTTAACTGATGATTGAGTGTTGCCTTTATTTTCTTGAGCAGTGTGTATGCGTCCTAAAATTTTAAGATATAAGTCTCAGTGGAGGGGAAACATTTTAATGTGAGAGGGAGGCAGTCTCACTTATTCACTAACCTTTAAATTGGAACAGTTAAAATTCAATTCAAGTCTGTTTTACTTATATAGCACCAATTCACAACAAAAGTCACCTCAATGGCGCTTTACACTAAGCTAAAGGCCCGACAGTATTGAAGTGAAAACTCCAACAATCAGACGATCCCCTATGAGCAAGTACTTGGCGACTGTGGGAAGGAAGAACTCCCTTTTAACAAGAAAAAACCTCCGGCAGGACCAGGCTCAGGGAGGGGCAGCCGTCTGCCTCGACCGGTTGGGGGAAAGAAAAAAGAACGAGGAGAGCAAAGAGTTATAAAAGCAGTTATTCTGATGTCGCCTTAAAGCAGGAGCAGAGCAGTTCTGAAATTCAATTTGATCTATTGTTCTCATGCTTCTCTGTGTTGTTTCAACTTTAAACTGACTTGTTCTGACCGGTCGTGTGTCGTTTTTTTTGTTTACGCCATATAACGCCTTGAATTTACCTCTGCATATGAAACGTGCTTTTTAAATAAAATTGCCTTCTTTTGCCAGAATAGACCTTCAATTTGAGCCTCTGAGTGTCAAACTAACATCTTTAGTCAAAGGCGCTGCTAATGGAAAATAAATTACAGGTATTCCACGTGTTTAGCGTTTCTGTTTTGGTTATTAAAACAGCTTATAAAACACATCCATTAGATCTTGTTAAAACGACTCAGTGAATCAGTTCCAGTGGCAAAAACTAGGTTAGCATTAATAATCTCAAACCCAAATGAATGTAATCCATCAAACTGAGTCATAACAGCATTGAACAACCCTGACTGACTACAGCATGTTTGGAAGTGATGCTGGATTTATTTCCACATTTGTCTTTTCCTTCTGCCTCCTTGAGCATAAACTTTTCAGCACCGCAGGAAATCAATAGCGCCTACTGGAAAGTTCTCAACTTGGGTAATTACATTTGTTTACTGCATATGCACTCTGCTCCAGCTTCATGTGAACATGAGATCTTATACCAGATAAACCAATAGAGTAATGCTGTGTACTGTATTCCTTTACGTGCCAGTAGTAGTTTTGAGCTCCTTGTGTATCAAAGAGTCAGGTGGTGAAAATGCAGGGAGGAGGAACACGTATCCATTTATAATTGTATGTCTGAAGACATTCTACTGATGGTGAGTGATTGATTACTTATAAAAAATGATTGTTAGTCCATAGATGAACCTTAAATATTGCTATGCTTCCATTCTCACCATGCTAAAGCTGAAATTATTGTTAGGTCACTTCCAGGTGAACGTGAACATAAACTATATGGACAAAAGTACCGGGCCACCTACAGATTACACTGATAAGAGCTTTTATGACATCCCATTTCTAAATCTATAGGCATTTATATACAGTTGACCCTCTCCTTTGCAGCTAGAAAAGGTCCCACTCTCCTGCAAAGGCTTTCTGTCAGGGTCTGCCATTTAGCCATTATTTTTGTGTTTGTTTTTGAGTTCTGTTATTCACATTTTCCCCCATGCCTTGCCTGTTCTCCTCTGTTAGTGGTCTCCGTCTCTGTCTGCGTCTAGTCTCATCTTATTTTGGTAATCCGTCCAGTCCCTGTTTTGTTCCCCCGTCCCGAGTGTTTTAGTTTACGCCCCTGTCTACTTGTCTTCCCTTCATTGGTTGTCCCTGTTAGGTTTCCCCTGCCCTGTCCACTTGTTGTGTGTTTATTGGTTTCTCCCTGTCTATTTAAGCCCCGTCCTCTGTGTTGTTCGTTGTCGTGTCGTACTGGTTGTCACCCCCCCGTGCCACCCGTTTATGTCTCTAGGTCTCATGAACCTTCTTTTCACGTTTTGGATTTATGTTCATGAACTTGTCATTATTGTTTGGATTAATAAAAGCCTTTTCTCGCCACGTCGGCTCAGCGGTCCTGCATTTGGGAACACACCACACCCGCGGCAATGCCTCGCCGTAACAGAACGACGCGACAAACAGTGGATCCAGCGGACCGCGAACTCTGGGAGAGACAGCAAGTGTGTCTCTCCCTTCTAGAAAGGTCTGTGGAGCTGAAGCTGTGGCTCGCCCCTGAGTATGAGTCCATATTCAGGGGCTCTCGTCTGCCATTTAGGTCCCCCCCCCCGCGGCTTTGGTTTGGGGGAACGCTCGGCCACCTCTATGCTTAGCTCCCAGTTCAGTCCTCCATCTGCTCTGCAGACTGGTTGACTCACCTGCCAGCCAGCTGGCTGTCTCGCTGCTCCCACACCTACCTCCAGCCTGGCTGTTACCACTCCCTCCTCGCCTTCTCTGCTTCCCTATGGGAAGCGCCGGCCCTGCCGGCGCCGCTCGGATTCTCCTGCCTCCTCACCATCCGGTGTCTCCGTCTCCTCGCTGCAGATAGGCGCGACTGAGGACTCCCAGGGTGGTGTCTCTCGTTCCTTATGTTCTGGTCCGGCGTCCAGGCTCCTTAGCCGTCCTGCCCCGTCGCTGCCGATCTGCGCGATGGAGGCAACCCTGAGTGGAGCTGCTGACCCGCCTTTTCCTGTCCCAAGGAGGAGAATCTCCGAGTCTCGCCTTGTTCCTGCCCCGAGGAGATGCGTTGTGGAACAGCCAGCAGAGCATCCGTCGCCATCACCTGAGGAGCAGCAGCAGCAGCACCAGCCGTCAGCAGAGCAGCCGCTAGCAGAGCTACCACCAGCAGAGCAGCGGGTGTGGACCGACCCAGTTCCCGGGTCCACCAGCGGGAGGAAACGGTGCTCCTGACAGCGCTGCCCTAAGCAATGCTCTCCGGAGCAGCCGGCCACAGAGGAACAGGGTGCTCCTGACCTACCGGTTTTGGGGAAGCGGCGCGTTCCTGAGCTGCCGGCGTCTGATGCGGTGAGCGTAGCGTGCCAGCCATCGCTTTCGCTGGAGTGGTCGCCGGTTTTCCCAGCGCTTTCTGAGCCTCAGCTGGGGGGGCACCTCCAGCAGTCAGCCATCATTAGACAAACTTCACCGGTGCAGCCACTAGCAACAGAGCCCAAAGTAAGTGTTTCTTTGTTCATGTCCCAGCCGAGTTTTTCTTTTTCTGAACCTTTAGTTAGTTTTCCCTTGGTTAAGTTAGAGTCTGGTTTTTTGGTTTGTGAGCCCCAGCACCCTGTGAATTTTTCTTTGCTGGGGTCTCACAAGTCA